>JAILXH010021697.1:0-11556 GCA_023558415.1 Piaractus mesopotamicus | reverse complement strand
GTTTAGATGGTGTGTGTGTGTGTGTGTGTGTGTGTGTGTGTGGGTGTGGGTGTGGGTGTGTGTGTGTGTGTGTGGGTGTGTGTGTGTGTGTGTTACTTTAACTGTCCAGTCTTTGTTATCATTAAGTGCTAAAAGCTATTTTCTCCTCATACCCATATTAGCTTTCCAAACACTAACAATATAAATTCTCTACAGTGTGTAGGCATCTTTACTGTAGGGTGGAACAGAGAGCTGCAGTCTTACATTATTTGTAGATTCTCTTTAGTAAAGCATTGCCAATAGAATATTTTTGGATATTCTGGCGCAGCCGGAAATGAGCCTAAGGTCATCATGCCCAATGCCAAGCATTGCCTAAATTTCTCCAGCACTGGGCTGTGGAGCAGTGGAATTGCATTCTCTGGAGTGATGTAGCATCATCCAGTTCCTTTGGGATGTACTGGAGTGGTGTTTGTGACCCAGAATCTTACAACATCAGTACTTGACCTCACTAATATTCCCAGAAGAACAGCGGCTGTCATTACTATTAATTCCCTTGATTTCTGAAAAAACGCTGGATGACAACAAACTTTCTGCAAACTTTCAGACATACAGCCCAAAATGTTGTTGTGTTAAACATATTAAACATAGGTTTGTATTGTAGTGACTGTGGCTATGCATAAGTCTATGTTACAGGGAAAAGCAGCACCGTAGCCTGCTGCTTGATGTATCACCCAATTACATGAAAAGAGAAAAGAACAACAACGGGGTGTGACTCATAGATGAGGCAGCATTTTGTTATCTTGGCACCCTCTGGTGGTGAAAAGCTGCATTGCTTACCTGTCTGTCTGCACAGTCAACACAAGGGCTGCAAATTGAAATGTATAATTTATTAAATAAAGAAATGAGAGTGAAAGTGATATAACACTGTGAAAAAGCCTTAAGCAACCAAGAAAATTGTTAAAAACTATTCGTCTTGGCAGTAAAAACACAATATACCATTACAATAAATACAAATAAGTATTAATAGCATAAAACATAACAAGAATTTTTTGTTTTTAAAACAATTGTTAATACATCGGTTAGAAGAATAGTTTGGTATGAATACTCGCTGCACTCCAGCCACTGCATGGATTTGTTGAATTCCATCAGCAGCACCTGATTTAATTTAATCAATGTGGTTTGATGTGAAATGGTTCATTGTAGAGAAGCTTACCTACTCTCATTTCTCTATAGTGGTGGTGATAGGAACCAGGGGTCGCGATAGCCAACACAAATACTGCCATTTTATGTTCTGTTCAAAATGGCCATTATATGTTATGTCGATAATGGTAAAATAGTGCTAATTCTGATAAATATATATTTTTGGGTGCTGTTTTGCTTTACAGCAACCTGCATGTACTATCAACACCACTGAGAGCAATTCTGACTCAGTAAGTGTCTCTAAAACAGAGCATTTCACTTGAAACCACTCTAAATTACTTTGTTTACATCTTAATGATTATGTAGAAATTTGGAAAATGCTCTTTAAATTGGTCAGTGCTGATTTTCTTGAATGTATTTACAATATTGTCTAAAATCACTTCTACAATTCCTGCAAAACAAAATGTCCACATTTTGCATTGCAAAAAAAAAAAAAAAAAAAGAAAGTCATGCCTGTCTCTGGGCAGCCACACTGCTCTCACGATTGCAAATTCACAGAAAGTTGCACTTGCCAACTCACAAGTAAGCATATGAGCTTTTATGGTTAGGCCTCTGGGCAGGTTTATGAAGCGCAAAGAGACTACGTTTGCTCTTTAGAATTCCTACGAAGGCTTAGTGAGAGCGACTGCAGAAGGAGTTCCTAAAAGTCAGTGAACTCTGAAGCATAACCACAAATTTCTCTACCCTTGCCAGCCACAAAGCCTATGTGCAACGAAGGGGTGAAAGCAAATGCACATGCATATGCATGCATGCATGCACACAAACACACAGAGAGTCCTCTGCAAAAGATTTGCACTCTTTTGGCCTAAGTGGGGCTGTGGGCACAACAGACCACATACCAAGTATCGAGTATTGCTTTGGAAATGGGTAGACCAATAAGCAATGAGTGCAGATACTCTCAGGTAGCTGTACTGCTTTATATAATTACACAGTTAACATCACACCGTGCTCAGTCACATGTATACAAATGTTGAGCAGGCCCAGTTGACCTCGATTTGGGATCAAGATGGCAAGAAGAAAAGATCTAAGTAAGCATTATTAGGGCACATATGGCAGGAGATCGAGCCACACAGACTACTCAACTGGCTAGTGTTTCAATAAGAACAACGACTGAAGTGAACAGTTAGAAAAAGATCTATGGGAAAAAGGTTAATAGGGTTACAAATTCTAAGTCGAATGCTAATATTCAGTGACAGTGATGCTATTAAATTAGTGCAACATGTAAGGCAAGACAGAGGAGCAACTGTTCCTCCAGTGACTGAGAATTACATGATCAGACTGTGTCTGCCAGAGCACTCCAACTACAACTAAACAGGGAGTGATATTGTTGTACCTTCTTTAAAGATTCTTCGAGGGTTCTTTAGTAAAGAAAGTGGTTCCATATGGAAACATGAGCACTCACAGAATTCTTTGCATGATTAAAAGTTCTTTGCATTGTAAAATGGTGCTTCAAACTGATGGAGAAAGTGCTCTAGATGGTTCTATGCAGAACCTTTTTGAAAAGCTTTTACATAGCACCAAAAACGGTTCTTCTAGTGTAACAAGCTTGTATTGTAACAATAGTGGAGCCTTCTTTGGTGCTAAATAGAACCCTTTTCAAATAGGTTCTCTATATAACCATGTACCACACATTCTCCATCAATCTGAAGAACCCTTTCACAATGCAAAGAACCTTTCAATCATCGTCTTCACAGTTCTATATAGAACCATTTTCTTTACTAAAGAACCCTTGGAGAACTGTGGTTTTTAAGTGTGTAGGGTTGCAGTGCATAAACCCTTCATTACAAAGATGAATGCAGATTTGAGGGTTCAGTGGTGCACAAATCATATACAGAGATGTGGAAAACAGTGATACAATCAGATGAGTCATTCTGCATATTCTCGACAAGTACAAGTGGGTGAGTGCATGTGTGACGTAAACCAAGAGAGCAGTACAGTATTGAATGCTTAACATGCTTACACTGAGGGGGTCCAGTGACTGTTTTATACTGTGGGGGGTCTTTATGCAGGCATGATTTGGGTCCACTTGTACCCTTAGAGCAGGGGTCGACAACCCAAATGTTAAGAGCCATTTTGTCCTTTCTGGAAAAATCAAACCACCTTGGGAGCCACAACATTTTATGTCCATTTTATTGAAGTAAGTTAATGTTTCACCATCTTGGCTGTAAATATTCCTCAGTATGTACTAATGTGTTAGTACAGGCTAAAAAATATGATATAAATGAAAACGCAGACTTACTTTGCTCTGATTTAAGCTTTAGCTCAACTATAGTCGCTTTTCTCACATTTCCAGCAGGACACTCTTCTGAAAAAGGAGAATAGTTTCTTGGAAAATGTTACTCAACGACTTTTCTCCACGACTTCTCATTCGTCAGCTTCTTGTTCGAATTTTCCTCTTACAGCTTAAATAGTGCCTGAGGTGCCAGAATGTAGCTGCTGCACCATTTAAGGTGGAACGGGAGAATTCAAATGAGAACCTGGCGAATGAAAAGTTTCACTTCAGCTTCATGACTTTTTAGTGTTTGACAGTTTCTCGTTGCGGATTAAATGTATCAGGAAACCAGCTGGAGTGATTATAAATCCTTTCGTCTCCACATTATCGATGTTGTCTTAACTTTTTCTCTTTGTCTTTTCTTTAGCTAGCCAGGCGAGATTGTTGTCTGTGTTGCTATGGTGACCAACAGTCTGCGTGCCAACCCTCAGAATTATAGGATGAATTAACAGACATACAGTAACTCCAACTTTCAAGACCATTTATTGTTAAAAAGGTGTTTGAACGATCAGCAGAGATTTATTTTATTACAACAGAGGATTATTTTATTTTTACTTAAAAATCTAATTCAGCTGTGGAGCCGCAACAGGGCAGTAAAAGAGCCACGTGTCTCCGGAGCCATATGTTGCCGACCCCTGCCTTAGAGGAAATAGTCACTGAAAATCAACACAAAGTTTTTCTTACTCATCACTTTGATGAAGAATTTATAGGAGTGGCTCTTCCAGGACGACAATGTCTCCATCCACAGCGCACAAGGGGTCACAAAATGGTTTGATGAGTATGAAAATGGTGTAAATCATATGCTGTGGCACACCTATGGGAGATTTTAGACCAACAGCACTCTCCACCTTCATCATCAAAACATCAACTGAGGGATTATTGTTTAGAAGAATGGTGTTCCATACTTCCAGTGCCATTAATTGTTAAACACACACACACACACATCATCTAAACCACTTATCCTACTGGGTCGCGGTGGGGTGCTGGAGCGTATCCCAGCTGTCATTGGGAGGAAGGCAGGATACACCCTGGACAGGTCGCCAGTCCATCACAGTAATTGTTAAACAATGACCATTATATACCATCACGATAAACTACTTTTGGGGACACTTTAGGAGCAGACTTAATAACGTTTTGTGCTATTTTGGCATAAAAACTGAGTGTCCTGATTCAGTAAACAGGCAGCCTTTAACCCCCATAATAAGATCAAAGGGGCGGTCGCTGCTCTCTTGTGCTTCTGCCTCAGTGCACTGCATTTGTAGCAGTTTTCCATTCAAAGTGCAACATGAACTATTTTTGGCTCTAACGCAGCTGCCACTGTAGGTGCTCGGAGACAGAAAAGACACAGGTTTATTCACATTTATTTCACATTTATTTATTTTTAATGAAAAAAAAAACATCTGTGGACGCCTACCATGTTGCATTACTCTTAATTTATTGAAGGACATGAAAAACCTAAAACAACGAATGTTTTAAACTGTTTTTCTAAATCAAACATATTGCAGCTAAGCTGTTTCCTAATACTTTGTGTTTATTTTACCAAACTCATCAAAGTCAACATTTTTTGCTTATGTTGTAATGTCTCATTTTCTCATAATAATGACTTGTGTTTTAACATTCGTAAACTTTCTCAATGAGTAATCCTCATTTTTTCAACTTAATATTAATTATTTTGATCTACTCAGTCACAATTTGACTAGAAAATCAGAAAAGATAAAGATTTTTTTTCTTACCTGCAAAAACTGGCTTTTACACAAAACATTTGAGCCAAATAGAGGCTTATATTGTGCTGGTCATATGTTAATTACGAAGTTGAATCAGTGTTTGCATAGAAGTTCTTAGTAGGCAATGCACTAAACTGGCCAACCCCACCAGCAGACTATGAGTGAATAACACCTTGTTTAGTAAATCTGCCCCTTGGTGTACAAATGTATTATAGAAAATATATGGATGTAATATGGACTACACCAATACACTCTCAATATACTATTAAGCTAATGCCAGATATGGTAGGTGAGTGTTTATGTACTTTAGATGCAGTAAAGATGACAGTCATTGTGTCTGTCCTAAACCTACGCATGGGTATGAAGGCCTCGCAACCCTGCAAGGTGAACTCTAGTCAAATGAACCACCATTCGCTGATGGCCTGTGTTCCACTATGCAGAGGTCAGGAAATTAGCCAGAGGTGCTCACTGATCCCCCTCCTCTTCATAGGACTGTAAAACCCATGAATAAGATGCATTTGACGCATGCTTGAGATTCTACGTGGCACGCTGAGCGGCCCGACCACAGCAGGCTTGCTGGAAACTCTCAGCGTTGTTCCTACGCAGATGGAGTGGCCCCACAGGAAGCCCTTATGTCACTCACTAGTGAGTCAACCCAGAGGACTATAGCTGAAAAATGCTCCTTTCCACAGACGAGATCAGCGGAAAGAGGGAAACTGGATAGATACTCAGTAATTAGCCATTGGATTAGCCATTTTTAGTATTGGCTAATTGTGTTGAAACGCCAATTACAAAGACTATTAAAAACAAAAATGAAATTCAAAAAGTACTACTGTAACTCATCTGTACTAACTCTATTAAACACTCAAATGGTTTTAGTATTAAAGAAAAGATATTTTACGCTAGCACAATCCACACAAAACAATCATAACTGTTCAACTGGTTAACCACTTCTCTACTGACTCTGACCAATTAGGGCCTAGAATCACACAGCTCTACTGATTAGCATGCAGTTGCATTCAATAGGTCAAAACACACTGTTACAGCATGTCTCTATATAAAATGTGAGTCTTTAAGACAGTAACCTTAGGAAGTAACTTTAACTTAATCTGTCTCTTATGACAACCAATGGACTTATTCTAGACAATTTGTCATGAGCCTTATTCACACATAAAGGGCAGCTTGTGTTTTCCAATGGTGTGAAAATAAAAAGGCTATAAAGCTTTGCTTTGACAGTGATTAACTGTACAAATTTCACCGAGCATATCACTTTGTTAATATCTAAAGTTTACCAAAAAAGTAGGCCAACAACTACAAATGGCTGAAAATGACCTGTTGAATGCAGTATTCTTTTCTGGTCAATGCATTAAAAACATCCTGTCCAAAACAGGGTGTCTTAAATGTTTTTGAAGCAGAGGTTTCAGAACAATTTAAAATGCACATTCTCTGTCTTACCACATACTGAATTATGCTCCATTCAATCAGACTTATTTGGACTACTTCTTCTGCACATAATAACACTGATTACATTTGTCTTTTCCTTGTGTATAAATTGAAGAAGTGCTAAAATAGTAAATTACATCTTTAAAAGTGAAAAGTTTTGCATTTCTGTCAATACTTTTTGTGAAAGTGTGTGAGAGAGAGAGAGAGAGAGAGAGAGAGAGAGAGTGAGAGAGAGGGAGACTCAACCCTCTCTTCACTTTCACTTTCTAAGACAAATTCTCAGAAGCAGTTGAATGACATGAAAACAGAATATTTTTGTGCCTCTATAAATCCACACAACAAACGTATGATGGGTTATATTCTATGCACAGACATGAGCATGTAATATCTAAGAGTTATTAATGTCTAAAAAATATTTTGCTTTTTAACTAAACTGTCAGCACACACCGGATATATATATGTTCCTGTGTTGTTAACCTTTGTGACATTTTCTCACATGTGAAACCTGGGTTTCATATCAGATAGAACAAACTGATTAATTCAAAATGAGCATCACTAAGCAATACAGAGGACGTGGTGGAAGCAGAAAGTGTAACAAATTGGCATTTTAACCATAGGAAAAAAAAACAGAAGCAGCACGTAAAGGGTTTGTATTTTAATGTTAATTTTTTATGAAATGTAAAGATGATTCATTTTCTTCACAATAATTCAGATCTACCACAACGGGGCACTAACAGTACTCAAGTAGTGTTTTTTACATCTTTGAGCATAAAAACTCATATCTGCAGCATCGCACGTATGACTAGAAACAACATCCCTAGATAGAAAACAAAATAGTTTATTATCAAAAGGGAAGGCTCAATGTAACTTGACAGGTTTTTAATTGAATCAGTTAAAGAGGCTTAAGGTGGAAAGATGGCAGGCACAGCAGGGGGTCCCTCTGAATGCAGAAACAGGTTTAGGAGGGCTCATTTTTCAAACCATAAACTGTTAAATCATTGCCAGTTTGAGATAGAAATGACACTACAGCCCCAAACTAATCAGTTGTTGGGCATTTTGTAAATTGTGAGACCCTCTGTGTACAAACACCTGAATTTGTTCTCTAGTGTTTGTATTTCATAATGGACTACAAGTGCCACTAAAACAAAACCTGCATGACTTCATTACTGGCTTGGCCAGTGGAGAAATGTTGTTCAATACTGCATAAAGCATATAGTTAGAATAGCTCATGAATTACTGAGTGTGAATAATTGACTACAATTTGGACAATAAATTTGAGTGGAGATCCAGGCCCACTAAGGAGATCCAAAGTTTTTTTATATTTAATATTCACAAGCAATATTTTCATACCATCTTTAAAATCACCATTTAGGACCTTCATCAATGTAGATCAAATCTTGTTCATTAGGAAATTATATTACCTAGTAACAGTAAAATTCCTGGCTCTGCAGGCCTAATTTCTTCACTGTCACTGCCACGGTCATGGTCTGATTTACCCTCTAGAAAACCATGAAATAAAATTTAGTTATAAAGACAAAATTGAAAAAAAAAAATGATGAAAATCCAGTGTTGGGGTATTGTTTTCTTCATATTCTCATAACATTCTTTATTCAAATAAACTACTAATATAGTTTCATAATTGTGAATTCCACAAGGTCACAATTTACAAAGATCAGCAGAGCAAATAAAAGTCTTAAGCAGACAGAAACACTTGTGTTCAGTCGAGAAAGTTTTAATCATATTCAAATAATCTTTTCTAGTTCACTCAACAACCTGTGAACGCAAATGAATAATGAAAATCAATATTTCAGTAACTTAGCCATCTACAGTGCCCTCCACGAATATTGGCACCCGTTAAACATAAGCAAAATGGCTTGTAAAAACATTCTTTGTTGTTGATCCTTTTGATTCTTCATTCAAAATATTAACAAAAATCTAACCTTTATTTTAAACACAATGATAGAAATAAAAACCTAACTCTTATCTTGAAATAAATATTTTTCTCCAGTCTCTGTGTGCCACAATTGTTAGCACCCTTTCAGCCACCCTTTGAAAAGATAAACGCTGTTCTCCTATAATGCTTAATGAGACTGGAGAACACATGTCAAGTGATGAGACCATTCCTCCATACAGAACCTCTCCAGATCATTCAGACATTGTGGTCCACACTTGTGGACTAACTTCTGCTCATCTCACCATTTTTTTTTTTTTTATTGGGTTAAGGGTTAGGGTTGACAGACGTAAGGGCTTCCTGTGGGACCACTCGGTCTGCGTAGGAGCAACGCTGAGAGTTTCCAGCAAGCCTGTTGTTAGGATCAATGTCGTTCTTTAAGCTTCTGCTCAACAAGCCCATAACAACGGCCCTGCATGCACACATGAAGGTCTTATGTATTCACAAGGAATTCATTTCTCGTAGCATACACAGCAACATTGCTGCATTGCACAGTGCTAGCAAATGTTACAACTTTTAAGCAGAAAGCTTACAATCAAAGCACTCTCAAAGCAGGGGTGTGGCTACAGGAGGAGACTGGGGAGACCTAGGCCTTCACTTGGAAGCAAGACACCCACAGATTTCAGACCGCTCAAAAAGGATACAGCCCCCTGACAACGATAAAAACGGTATTGGGATGAAGCTGGCGACGGGGCAGGACATAAGTGTGAGTACGTTTTATTGTGATCAGATTTCAAGAGTCTAAGAACTGACTGACAGCAGTGCAGAGACATCCATGTTAAAACAGCAAAACAAAGGAAAAAGGGAAACTAACTATTAACGGTAAAACTGAGTGGTTTGACATATACATTGAGAACAGACAAGAAACACCTGGGAATGATGACCAGATGGTGGGCCTGTAGATTAGAAACAGGTGAGGCAGATAACAAGGGCGTAGTATAAGGAATCGCATGGTTAGGGACAAGATGACAGGCTAGATATCCATGCCTAGTGCTGTAAAAAGTTGGATTCTGGTTAATTAGCCTTTACCTGTTGTGTACTGTCAAGCTGTTAAAGTAACTAGTTAAATGCAGTTAAATGTGAGGTCAGCAATCACGTCCAGATTTAAACTCTTTAGAGAATATTTAGACTCACATTAAACACATTAAATACCACTAGCTTGGTAGTGTTTTTCAGCTGTTTGAAGCAATTAGTGCTGAGTGGAAAAATACTGACTCTCTGTAAAAGACTGTCAACAAGTTTACCCACAAGACTTCAACATTTAAAGAAATCAAAGGGAAAAAATATTCCATATGAATGTAATTTTAATGTTTTGCCATTTTGGGCTTAGCCCATTTTTTTTTCCCAGGAATGTAGTACCGAGAACGTCTGGGGACATCCATGACAATTTTTGGGCTAAACATGAATGGGAACTTAATCTTACTGAGTGAAATCTCTAAACCAATCCAACAGTTCATAAAGGTGGAGCGTAGGGGGCGACATTGTCACCAACGTTGTCCGATGGACAACAAGTCTTTCATTAGCCCATGGATGTAACATAAGTTAGTATGGCTGAAAAGTACTCCCAATTAAACATGTAAATGTGTGTTGTATGTGCGGAGAACACATGCGGAGAATGGGGTAAAGACAAACACCTCATGCAAGGGAAAAACAGCTCTGTCTATACTAGACTATACATTAGCTTTAGAAGATCACTGGGCAAGTAATAAAAGCTGACAATGGGTTACCAGCTTCTGTGGCCTTGATCCAGCTGGAGTAAAAGTGATGTGGCAAGAATTGGCAGCTATGTTCAAAAAAAGACATGCTCTCAGATTTGTATTCAAGATAAACTATGTACAGTCACACGTAATAACAGCATGCAAAAAGGACACCCATTACCCACAGCAAACAAGACTAATGTTAAAAAATACATAAATACATGCACTCACCACTGAGCAATGGTATGAACCTCATTCATGGCTATTCCAACAAGCCACCTATGGAATAAGACTGTCTGAAATTATCCGAAGCTATTTAGTCCTCCATTTTTGTTGTTCTGTAAGTTGCATAGGCAGCTGGGATCCCCTTAGCATTAAAATAATGGCCTTGCTCATCCATTATGGACAGTAAAGGACATACAACCAAGACCAGTGATTTTTGTGTTTAAATCAAAATATAAACAGCTGGCCAGGCTATAGTAAACCAAACCTCACTATAGTGGGTTCTCTAGGACATCAGTTTATTTTCCTCCTCACAGTACAATGAAGTTTTATCAATAACCTGTGTGTGAAGTAGAATAACATATAGTAATATTAATGAAGTCACTGAAGTTAATGTGTATTTCAAAGGTGTCTAACTCTTTCTCTCCTGACTGGATAATGCTACCTCTTTCATTTTTGACAAAAAAATCTCTACATATTGCAGCTTTAAGCATTTAGGAAATCCTAGAAAAGCTCATCCAGTCAGTCAGCATCTTCAGTGAGAGCAGCGCATTTTTGGAATATTTTTGGAATACTTTGCCATATACTATATTTAGCATTGGTTTACATGCGCATGATGAATGGAAAGATGGAAAGATTAAGATGTTCACGACAGGTGGCTATAATGATAAGATCAACCTTTCTTTTCAAAAATGTTGGTCAGCAGCGTTTCGTTATGAGCTCTTTCTGAGAAATTCCACAGTTTTGAGGTCACGTATTGCCAGACTAACTGCATTCACTACTATCCTCGACTATGGACTCCTCAGAGTTCTTTCTATGAATCCCTGTCAAGAAATTATCTTTGTTTGGGGCAGGGGGGTTATTGTAACATCACGCATTTAGGAGCAACGCACCTCTGATTTAAAGGAAACCTTCATAGACAAGGAGCCCACAGAACCCCCAAAACCCCAAGTGCATCCCTTAACGCCCTCTCAGGTTGCACTCTTTCTATGTTTACATTTACATTTACATCATTTAGCAGATGCTCTTATCCAGAGCGACTTACAAAAAGTGCTTTGTCTATCCAGA
>JAILXH010021668.1:1576-18361 GCA_023558415.1 Piaractus mesopotamicus | reverse complement strand
TGTGTGTGTGTGTGTTTGGGGTGTAGCGACAGTCTCCACATCTGGATCTGTCACTCTCTCCGTCTGAAGGTCATAAGCTCTCTCCAGATGTGCGCTCTCCAGCCCCGTACTGGCTCTTTGCTTCTCTTCAGACTGTAAACCCATTCAGCTGTCGCTCGCTTTCACTGCCTCAGCAGGCTTCACTCAGTGCTTACATACAACAAGCTGTAAATGGTGTTTACATTATGAGAAGTTCTCAGATTCACAGGGCTGACAGAAAGCACAAACCACTTGGGATTGTTTCTGATTCCAAAACCTAAAAAATAAAAAAAAGTGCTTTTCAGTGAGATGATGCTTCTTTGCTAGACCACTCTGAAGTTCTGTAATAAGCAGTAGAGCAGTGTCAGATTCATTTTTGATAAACTCTAATGCATGAATTTGCATCCTTTGCCGGTAGTGCCACTGCTCTGAAGGGGCCTCCATTCATACAGCTGAACCTATATGAATTCGTATAGCAGAATCTGAAATGGAGGAAACACTCATTTTAGTCGTGTTAATGCACAAACCTTTAAACAGTTTGTCCACGATGGCTATTAATTGGTAGACGAGTTTAGCTATCCCCTGATGGCAAAGTTGGTGGTCCACTGGCATTTTTAAGCAGAGTAATAGGCAAAATTCCACTATTCATCGCTCGTTTTTTTTCACTCACAGTCCAATTTACTTATTTTTCCTTCATACCTATCTGTAGTTACACTCAAATATATATTTATAATCTAGCACAGTGTCAGCAACAACACTGTCTGTGAAATCATTTTACATTAGACCTTTTGTCTCTCAGTTGTTTGTAATATATGTGTCTTGAGGAGATTAAAAGCTAGTGAGATCTTGTATGCAGGACAATAATGTGGCTGGTCCGAGGGTGGGCCAGCAGTTGCATACAGTCAGTGGGGTGCCGACCTTATCAAGCCAGCGGACCGATATATGCTTGCTATCTGGGTCATGTTAAATGGCAGTGTTACCTTTATGGCTAACTGTACAAATCAGTCTACAGCACATATTCATAGCACATATCCATCTTGTTTCAAGCAAATTAGCTTTAAGACCAGCCGTGGCTACGGGCATTTTGAAAGGCATCGCAAACTGCAAATGTCCCGCATGACTGCAACTTTTCTCCAGATGTACCTGATTAGCCGAGCCACGTTTGGTGCCTGAAGTTTCCTTCTTTGGTGCTGAAAGTGTGAGGCTAATGTAGCTAAGTGTTGCGTATGGCCATCAGTTAGCATTGTGCATGTCTAAATCATCACAGCCAGATTGAGTTGTTTAGTAAGATTCCACTCTATTTGAGATTACTTAGTAGTTTGGCACTATTTGAGACAAGCGTGTGATCATTTGGGCATGTAGTTTGCTAACCTGTGGCAATAAGCTTCAATTGCTTGTTAGCTACATTAGCCTCATAGCACCAGTGCAAAACTAAAGACGCAAGCTTCAGACACCAAACGCTGTCATGGTTGATCGACTGCTTTTGGAGAAAAAGGAACAAGCCCAATTTCTCGCTGATCTCTTTAAAGCCCATCATTGTGGTTCGAATCTAAGATGATGTACTGCCCTGAGCTCTCTCCTGGCTTCTGAATAAAAGCTGTACTGTTACAGCATGACGGGCAGCTGCTCAACAAACAGCTGCCTTCAAGCCTCTCCCAAGACTTTATCAGCGAATGGCAATGACACTGCCAAAAGAGCAAAATGGCTGCTTTCAGCTCCTCTGTTTTGCACTCTGTTTGGCATTACTGCTCACAGATTGCTAAAAAGATTGACATCATGGAAAATGAAATGTTTCCTACTTTTTAAAAGAATCTACTGTCATATGTAAGCATTGTAAACGTTTTAAAACGTACCATTCATACAGTCCAAATCTAAAAAATTATGCTGCAAAAACAGACCATTTTGAATACATAGTTTTCAAGATGTCTTAGAAGTCAACACATTTACATATATCCACCTATCCAGCCTACAGCACTTTCATTCACATTGAAGTTACAAGGAGTCTTTCAGTCCTGCCTGATTTTTACTGGCAGTTACCTGCCTGACTGCATTGTACCAACTGTAAAGTTTGGTGGAGGAGGGATAATGCTATGGGGTTGTTTTCAGGGGTCAGCCTAGACCCCTTAGTTCCAGTGAAGGGAAATCTTAATGCTTCAGCAGATCAAGACATTTTGGACAATTGTATGGTTCCAACTTTGTGGGAACAGTTTGGGGAAGGCCCTTTTCTGTTCCAGCATGACTGACCAGTGCACAAAGCAAGGTCCATAACAGCATGGATGGGTGAGTTTGGTGTGGAAGAACTTGACTGAGCCTCACAGAGCCCTGACCTCAACCCCATCCAACACCTTTGGGATGAACTAGTACAGAGATTCTGAGCCAGGCCCTCCAGGCCCTTTTTAAAGTTCAAGCATTTACAAGCATTGTAAAGTATGAAGACACTAGTAAATGAGATATTATCACATATTTGCTGATGCACATACCAGTATGATTCCCGCAGGTCTGTTTTTTCTTGTATCCATATTTTGAAAATGGCCTGTGTAATGGCCCTATACAGCATACAGAAATAACAGTCGGGTACTGTAGTTGGGTATTTTGTCCATCAAATGGCCCTTTCCTGTCAAATAAATTGGGTTCTTGGTCACATAACCTAAAGTGACCCCATTCCTTAAATGAAACCTGGTGACATTTCCAGTTCAGCAGTCAATTTATCATTAAAATAGCCAGTGTTTTGAGGATTTTGAGTATTTTGAGCAGAGGAGCTGCTGACTGAGATTGACATTAACATTACTCTGAGTGGCATGCATGGGAATAAATTACAGTAAGCCTACAAAAGGTTTATATTTCTTGCTATTCCCATCACAAGATTTGTTGCTTTTTGCTTTTTAGAAATAAAGTCGCTGGATAAAAAGGGTTATATATATTTTTAAGGGGGATATGTTTACCACAAAGGATTCAGGGGTTGTATGAGCCTATAATTCATATTCATATGAAATATTTTGTCAGCAAAAAGAGATCTGTAGCTACAATTCTGGAGAGACAGAGATAGCTGCTATCAACAAATGCCATATGTCATATATAGATGGCTGAAAAAGGTTTTAAAAATGATACACAAGTTGTAGATGGCATGGTAGCATACATTCAGGTAGATTGTATGCCTATACAAATCAGCCTTCCTGTCACCTAGTAGTATGATTCAAGTCCCATAACTCACCCTTATATCCCTTGAAAAGGCGTGAGGCTGTGGACTCACTGTACACTTGCTAGCTTCTGGTTGAGTTTTACACACTCTGAAACTGAGTGAGCAGGTGGTAAAAGTGGTTAGTAGATAGCAGCAGCAGCCCCCTCTGTTGGCTAAAACAAGCACAACATCAGACATCTGTCTGTCTGCTCTGCTGTAGGTCTATTTTAGGACCTTCCAAAGTGTTTTTAATTCACAGTTAAAAATGTGGACATTTCTGGGGACAGGCCACCAAAAAGGGGACTGTACCCAGAAAATGGGGGCGTCTGGTCACCCCTTTTTCACAGTTGCCATAAAATGCAATTTCCGCCTCTTTTAGAGGCCCCCCAGTTTTTGCACACTGAATTTTATTTCCAGTAGCATTGATGGAATATATTTACATGTAAACATGTATGATTTACCAAAAGAGAAGCAAAGTAGATTTTCATCTTCATAGGTGAGCATGTAATTCAACATTTATGAAAGCATTTTTTGTTGTGTTTAAATGCTATTTTGAATGTTATTTTGAAAGTTGTACACGATTATTTGATATCAATAACGCTGCTGTGCTGTCCATTTTATCCAGGTACAGCTGGCTTTGTGATGCGGTGTAAATTGTTCTCACAGCACGGGATCCTGACCCTTCGTCCATCGCCCCTCATTGCTCGCTAGCAGCTCAACGCAGTCGCAGCATTTTAACAATGTTCTAGCAGAGGTCTTGCTTGCAAGACTAGCACAGTGCTAGCATGGCAGCTACATGCCTCAGTTATTTCTTAGCTACAATATCATCACATCTCCAATGCAACATTTCAAACAAGCAAACTATGGACAACACACATATCTTGGCTGATTGACTGTGTAAATCTGCTTTTTGGTCAAATCATTGTTGTAACTGGCAATTCTACTGTATTTAGTACTAACACATCGAGGCTCTGTGAGGTTTAGGACCTTTTAATCTCATCACAAGAAAACTCATGCACATTTCCAGTCTTGGTCTGGCTGGACATTCGCCTTGCGTGGGACAGCTGTGGATCTCCAGTGTGTGGATCTCAGGAGTGTTTCAGTACGACCTGTTTTTGTGTCCGTCTGTGCTCCGAGGCCAGATAACATTTAACAGTTGCTATAGCTGCGCTTCACATCTTTAACCTGATGAATTAATCTGTTATTGGAGTGGTGGGAGGTGGAGAGCATGAGGCAGTGCTGGACGCGCTGTGATAACTGATCAAGTTTCAAACGCTTGTGTGCGTGCGACAGCTGTGCAGCCTGATGCGTCTCATTTAGCACTGACCGTGAGGTCTGGTCCCTCTAGGCCTGCTCGTTGGCTGGACTGGAGGGGAACATCCTGTTATTGACTGTTCCTTTTGCATTTATTCCTCTGTTGTCTTTTTCTCTTTTGTTCTTTCATTCCACTCAGTGCTGCACTGCCTTGTCATTCACTGTACTGATTTCTGTATACGTTAATACGAGTATGGCAGTGAAAGCCAGTGTATTGTAGGACCTGGAGAGAAGCATTAGCAAAAAAATTCTATAGTTATTGAGTGCTTGCTGGAGACCTATGGATAAATCAACCAGCAGCAAACACATATAAATTAGCCTGAGAGCAAAATTCTACAAACATAGAGAAGTTGAACCACTGACTGTGTATATGATACATATGATATATACCAGGGCTCAGCAATCCAAATGTTAAGAAGAGCCATTTTGTCCTTTCAACGAAAATCAAACCACCTTGGGAGCCACAACATTTTATGTCTGTTTTATTGAAGCGTCGTTTTACCATCATGCCTGGAAATTTGTCTTAATATGTGCTAGCTGATGTCCTTATATACTTACTCTGCTATGCTTAAAGCTTTATCTCATCTACAGCCATTTTTCTCGCATCTCTGGCAGGAAATGTTTCTCAAAAGTGGAAGAGTTTTTTGTAAAATGTCTCTCAACATTCGAATTTTTACGAGGCTGAAGTCAGCTTCTCATTCACCAGCTTCTTGTTCTAATTTTCCCGTTCCACCTTAAATGACGCCTGAGGCACTAGGAAACAATTTAAGGTGGAACAGGAAAATTCAAACAAGTAGCTGGCGAATAAGAAGATGATTTCAGCTTTGTGACTTCTTTGTGTTTGACAGTTTCTCGATGCAGATAAAACATTTCAGGAAACCAGCTGGAGTAAAATGCAAATAAGTCAGTTTGTCTCCAAATGATCAATGTTCGTCTTAAATCTCTCTCTTTGCCGTTTTGTTAGCAACTAGCTAAACAAGAATGTTGTCTGCGTTGCTATGGTGACCAGTAGTCTGTACACCAACCTTCAGGGTTAAAGGGTGAATAAGCAGTTGTACATTAACTCCAGCGTTTAAGACCATTTATTGTCAAAACTGTGTTAAAACGATCAGCAGAGCTTTATTTTACTGTAAAGGAGGATTATTTTATTCTTACCTACAAATCTAATTCTGTGTTGGAGCCGCAACAGGGCAGTAAAAGGGATGCATGTGGCTTTGAAAATGGGGAAACTATGTACGGAAATCATGTGATTTTCATGCTCAGGTTTTGAAAATAATGTTATTGAATTATTGAAAGTAGTGAATTCATTCTGATGATGCACTAATATAGCAAAAAAAAAAAAAAAGAAAAAAAAAACTTCCTTGAGGGTTAGACTTGAGCAAATAAGACAAATGCAATTAATTGCGAGTGACTACACAAAGTGATGTGATTAAGTGTGATTGATTGCTTTAATCATTTGACAGCCCTAATAAAAATAGATAGAAATGGGTTTATATAACAGTCACAAAATGAGAAATATTAAATATATTGACTAGATTTAAGATCATTTCACTTGCCAAGATGCCACTGCTCAATGTGCACCAGATGTGTGTGTCTTTGCTTCATTGGGACTTTTCTTCCAGCACCAAAATTTGAGCCAATGAGTTGTAAATTTCACATGACTGTACACTCTACAAATACAGAGAATTGACATATTGATGATACTGATTGTCTGATGGGACTGTCTTCAAGCTGGTTGTCATGACAACATTACAGCCATGATGCTCTGTGCATGAGCAATGATGCTAAAGTCAAGAGAAAATGAACTTCTTTTTGGAAGCTTTAAGTGACCCACAAAATCAATTTCCTGGAGGAAGAATTAGTGTAACCAAAAAAAGTTGAGACTGAAAAGTTGAAAATAAGGTCATTTTTGAATGGTTGTCTATGGAGAAACATGCTTTTTGGTACCAGATATGATTTATACCTTTTGGCCACTACCTTTTGGACCATTTGGCTGCGTGAATCTACCTGTATGTGACCTTTAACCTTTGAAACAATGTCACATGATATTCCATGAAAAGACATGAATGATGGAAAGTGTTGTTGCCAAAGAAAGATGAGATAGAAAATGCTAGCATTGCACTAAAGAGTCCCCCCCCTCTCTATCTCTCTCTCTCAGAAACTACTGTGCCTACATTGTCCAGAAGAACATCACCTGCACCGTGCAGGACGGAGTGGCCACTTATGTCAAAGCAGATTACACCACCAAGTGCATCTGGGGACAGAAGTGTCCTGTGTTAATGTAAGTACAACCCAGATCAGTGCAGCTCAGAAAATGTGCTGTCGCTGAAGACATTAATAATAGTAATGTAATAATGTCCATGTCTGTTTTATTGCATGTATCCGGTGGTGAAAGTCCTGCTTCTGCAGTATCCATTTTTTTTTCCTTTCCTCAGGGATCAATAAAGTACACCCACCCATCCATCCATCCATCCATCCAAGCATCCATTCATCCATTCACTCACCCATCCATCAATCCATCCACTCACCCACCCATCCATCCATCCATCTATCCACTCACCCATCCATCAATCCATCCTTGCATTCATCCATCCAATCATCATTCTGTCTATCAATCCATCCATCCATTTATCCATCCATCCACTCACCCATCCATCCATCTGTCCATCCATTCATCCATCCACTCACCCATTCGTCCATCCATCCATCCACCCATCCATCCATTTATCCATCCACTCACAAATCCATCCATCCTTCCATCCATCTACCCACCCACCCATCCATCCATCCATCAATCCTTTTATCCATCCATCCATTCATCTACCCACCCATCATAAAATGTGACCTGTGCAAAAGTTATTGCACACTTTATACTGTATGTTACATTTTTTCCAATATGTTAAACTTAGCAAATAAACAGAAATTGCACAGTAATATTTAATTTTGTTTACTGTAGCGGAGGTATAGCTTCCTGTATCTATGTATGATGCATTTCATTTACTTGAATACATAATATTCTAATGAATACAACATATAGCACAATTATAAACTGGTTATACATTTGGTGATGTAATATATTTTATTTTAAATACTGTGGAACAATTTTTTTCTATCTATCTATCTATCTATCATTACCTTTTTACAGCTTCATTTAAGATCTCTTCTTGGTGGTGTAATGAGGCAGATTCACTCTTATGGTTATGCTGTTCAGATTGTGTGCTACAGCTGCCCTCTAGTGGTCTAATACAGAGAGCAACCAAAGGCTGGCTGTTTATTGCTTATTTCTGTTCAAGAACTCCTGTTTCTGCATGATCTGTGTGCTTCTGCCCAGTGTAGGTCATTTTTAAAGAGATCATTATGTGACCTATTTTTCTTCAAATTACACAAAGTTTCATTAGAATCAACTGACATTACAATCCACTCTGTCATTTTCCAAGAGTGTGGTGTTTCCCTTTTAACCCCCCTGTCTCTTTGTTAATAAGATTTTATCATCCTCCATAGGCACTTATCCATGCCTTTCTCACCAAGAGAAAGAGACGAAAGAGAAAGAAAGTCTGGTTTCCACTTGAAACAAACAAGGACTTTTGAACAGAGAAAATAAATGGTAGAAGTGCAGATGCTGGTCTTTACAAAGTTGCCTGATTTGCATTATTCCAAGAGCATCACCCATCACCCTTCTGTAATCTCCTAATCCTAAACAGCAATCCTGCACCGTACACATAATCTCATAATCCCCCCCACTGTCTTAATCCCATCATTGACTCCTATGTGATTAAATAGATACTTAGCAGAGCTTGTGGAGCTCATGATGAGATTCATCATTCTTCTGATTCAAATGAAATGAAGAGTCTTCTATCTAGATAGAAATAGTAGAAATAGTTGAAATTACAATATGAACTAGAAGGCTTTTTAATGTTCATTCAAGTTTTTATGAACAGCAAGAATTAAAAGGAAAATAATATACTGTAAGTTATGCAAGTTTTCTGCCTATAAATTTGATCACTACTTTTCAAATACAATACATTCTGACTATTAATTTATTTAAAACGTCATTTTTGAGGAGCTTTTATGGAATCCTCTATAGCTCCATTCATCATTCTGGACACTAAAATCTAGAGTCTGCAAAGAATTTGAAACCTGTGAAGTCAACCATATTTGGTGTCATTTTGGTATTATGTTATTGAAAACATTGATTCTTAACTTCTTGTCCTTACAGGTATCGGACATTCTTCAAGCCTAAGTACAAGGTTGGCTACAAGGCAGTGACAGAGCTGGAATGGCGCTGCTGCCCAGGACACTCTGGAGAGAACTGCCTTGATGGGTCTGCGTCTGGCTCAGATGGCATGATTCCCACATTTAAGGGCTCCGTTCAAGGACCCAGGCCTCCTTTCAAGGGCTTTCCCCATGGTCAGCCCAGAATCCCTCCAGACCACACACTCATCCCTGGGTCAGGGCTGGAGCCGGGCAAACCGTTCACTTTCCCCCACAACAGGCCCATCCCAACTGGAAATCTGCCCTCTGGAGGCCCAAAAACAAGTTATGGTAAAAAATATATATAAATTATCATTATTTATATTAGAGGTGGTATTGATCTAATACCAGGTACTGGGCTGATTTCATTAGAAAATGCTGGATTAGATATTGATGGGGAAATAAAATGAATCCAATCCAATGCTGTAACAAATCTAGCCTGAAATCACATTTTTATTATTTGCTTAGATTTCACCCAAAAGAAAGATAAAAAAAAAATTAAAGCATGCAGGAACTACGGATGGTACCAAACACCAAATTCCACCCAATAACAATGATTTTCTTCATGTTAGGACCAGAAAGCAGGATTCATGCTACCACTTCTATTAGCATTAGTAGCCAGTTAGAATGATTCATTTGCCTAATACTTGTGTGATCAATTATTATTTATGTAATCAATGAATCTACCTACGTTTGTTCAAATAATCAGCTAATTGATTAGACTTTCTTTGGCTTTGTCTCACTTCACATTCATACTTTCATTTCAAAGTTTTGTTTGAGTAGTAATTTTCTCTATTGTAGTACAATGGAACAATGGCCACATTGCCCCCCAGCCCTTCCTGTAGTGTATTGCAATTTGTCAGAATGACTGTGTTATAGAGCGCTTTATTTAGCACATGATGCGTCATCTTTTTCCCATAATTACCATCAACAAGGAATAATACACATCACTGTAGCCCTTGTTCCTTTCATTCTGATAGATTACAATACACTATGGGAAGATTAGAGGGTGACATGACTATTGTTTCTCTCTATAACTGTTTATCGTTATAACTTTTATTCATCTTCCCTCGCTTATCTGTTTGATCCAGGCCCAAAGGCAGGCATCTCTGGCGAGCGTCTGGATCGTATGGAAGAGGACCTAAGGAGGCTCTCTCAGGGCCTGGACACTCTGAACAGTTTGGTAGCCGGCTTAGAGGACCGTCTTCGTGTCTCTCTCCGTGAGGACACTACCAAAATGCTGACAACCCTGCTGGGCGCCCCCCGCCGACCTGACTCTTCTGTGGGCTTCGGTGTCATACCTGAAGGCACGCCCGATGTCCTGGGCAGCAGTGAGGGTTTTCCTGTGCTTGGCGAGCTGGTGGGCAGAGTCACAGAGGTCAAGGACGAGCTGCGTGCCAAGAGCAACATTCTGGACGAAATCCATGGCATGGTGATGGGCCACGACGGACAGCTGAAGAAGCTGATGGAGGCAGCCGTGGGGAGGCCTGTGACTACCGGAGGGAGCCAGATGCTGCTGGAAGAGCTTCTGGATGCCAGGCTGGCTGGTGTGAGGGCTGAGATCCTGGATGGCTTTGAGAGACGGCTATCCAGTCTGGAGAACCACTGCGATGAGCAGATTGGACAGGTAATGTAATGGGCAGAATTCTCATTTAGGGGTCAAAAAATCTATGCATAGATTTAACAAGTCTCAGAAAGTGTATTGAAGCGATGGAACACTGTTAAAATTATCTTCTCCTCGTTGGTGTTGAGAGCGCTATATAACACATCAGCCCAAAATCAATTCTAGTGACGATCATAGCATATGATTTTCCACCAATTCAAACCCTTTAAACCTACATAGCTAGAATTAATTTATCTTCATATATTTTATCTGTGTACACTTGTTGCCCTAGTGAAAAGCCTCCATCCAGCCTAAAATCCTAGCCAATCAGATCTAGAAATAATCTAAAATAGTATAGTCATCAAATCTGGACCCTGCATTTTCCTTGGAATTTGTAAACACTGGTAGGTATGGCACTAAGTGGCCAATCTGTTACATTAGCAGTTAACTACTAGTGATCACAAAATCTAGGACCACAAGCTGGATTCAAGGTTTTCTGGATTCATGGGATTCTCTGGTGTAAAATATCTTTTTATTATTGTACAAGAAACAAGAAACTATGTAATATTTTATGCAGATGGGTAACCCTATGCTTTCCCCTGTTCTCAGGTACAGCAGCAGTGCCATAAAGAGCACCTGAATGGGCAGGAGCAGCTACAGCAGTCGTTGGATGGCCGTGAAACAGGCCTAAGGAAGGAGCTGAGTAAGCTGCAGACTCAGATCCAGGGCCTTACCCTGACCGAGAGCTGCTGTGGCCAGGTCAACAGCCTGTCCCACCGCGTGCAGCTGCTGGAGGAGTCAGTCAAGGACCTGACAGAGTCTCAGAGGCAGTTGCAGGTAGCACTGAGCGAGCAGACACATCACTTAGAGACCCTGCTGGACGCCCGCCTGATGGACATGGAAGGTCGGCTCAATGCCAGTGAGCGCGGCCAGGGAGAGCTTGGTGTATTTGGGACAGAGGTAGGATCCCTTGATGGGTTTAAGACCCTTCTGGATGACAAGCTCAAGAGCCTGGAGGAGCGACTGTTTGTGGCAGTGGAAGAGCTGAGCAATGCCACAGCTCCAGCTCTACTGGAAGGTCAGGTGGTCCCAGCACTGGAGACGGAAATTGAAAACATCCGGAGGCGGGTGGAGGCTGACCTGGATGGCTTGCAGAAGCAACTGACAGACCTTGAGCTTCTCTGCACATCTGCTTGCTCTCCTGCGCCCAGCCCCGAAGTTGCCCTCATTCAGGCCGAAGTGGAAGAGTGCAAAGAAGTAGAGAAGAAGGTGTCCAACCGGTTGGACGCTCACTCGGACATGTTAGACCGCCTCAATGGGACACTACAAGGTCTTCTGACTCAGCTCGCCCAGGAAGAGCAGGAAGGTTCCCTACAAGGTGAGATCACACTCCTCAAGATCAATGTAAACTCTGTGAATCGCACGTTGAAGGGACTTCGGGATTCTGTCCAGTTTTTTGCTCGGGAGGTGGGTCAGGCCAACTCCACCTGGCAGGAAAGTGAGCAGCGGCTGAGCACGCAGGTGCAAGGAATAAGAGACCTAGTGGGCCAGCAGGCGGACCTGCTGGGGGCCGGAGAGCGCCGGCTGATACAGCTGAAGGGTGAGCTCCAGAGTCTGAGGAGGCGACTGGCCGGAGAGATGCAAGGATGCCGTAGCACAGCACTGGGCGTCCACCGCGAGGTTATGGGCGTTCAGAGCCGCGTCAGCCAGGTAGAGGGCCAGTGCGGAACCCTGGGTGAGCTGACCGATGAACTGGAGAGGATCCGAGGTGAGCTGGAGAGCCATTCAGACACCTACCTTGCACAGGTCAGCAACACCCTAGCCAGCCACGGCCAACAGCTGGCCCAGCTCAAGGACGGACTCCAAGAGTGTGCTAACAAGACAGACCCCGATACCCATCGGGGTGACCAGTAACCGTCTGGTTACAGAGACGCTTCAAGGCCCAAGGTTGTACAAATTGGAAATTTTTCTTTCCTGGTTGGATTGTCCTTTCTTCTTCAACAGGGCATTGTCTTCTTCATCTTTATTTTTGTTCAGTTTTTTTTTTTTTTACATTTTATATTGATTCTAACTGATATTGTTAACTTATATGAAGAAAAGCTTGACTGTATCGATATATACTGTATGGTTTAGACCAGTATTTCCCAGTCTCTGTCCTTGAGCACTTGGGGTGCAAAAATACATTGATTTTGGAACGTTAGAATTGATCTAGATTGATTCATGGAAATAACCTCTCAATTTCTGGCTATTTTTAAACATGATATTTAATCTAACGCCATCGTTGTCTATATACCACTGCAGTGTAAATATTTCCTCCAGTGACATTTCATGAGATTTCTTGATGCAGAGAATTGAATCAATTGAAACAATCATGATCAGTGGCAAAACTAGGATGTTATATGATTAATGGGATGCCCCACAGGAAAATGAATCACTTCAGTGACAATGTAATTAGCTTGTTTACTATTTTTATAAACAATTAAGTTTCTGACCCCAGGTTATGCCACTCCACCCACTGACGTTAACCTAAATGTTTACGTTAGACTGCCTATTTAGATCACAGTAATTAGATGTCATATTTAGCTGTCTGACATGCCGCTGGCCAAATGAGAAGGTTACATAGATTCCCGAGAACCTGTACATTTTTTGATAAAATACACATTTTAGTATTTTATTTGTTCGTTTAACATTTTAAAGTTATAAATAATGAATATATCATGTTGGGAGATCCGTTTGAAAGCGGTTACTATTGATAAGCTGCATTATGAATAACGGGTTGTAGATAAACATACATCAGTTCTGTTTGTTTATTGTTGGTTTAAGCTATCTACTGAGGTATGTTAGTATCCAGCGTGATTGCCCCCCGCTGCCCACCCTATTATGCCGCTTAATGCATTCAAATTCAAACCATCCTGATTTCCAGCAGTAACACACCTGATTCATGACCAGCAAAGACCTTCATGACCTGAATCAAGCATGTTAAAGCTGGGAAAACGTGAAGCGTCAGTGTCAGGGTACTCCAGGGCCGAGACTGAGAAACACTGGACCAAGTGATTTGTGAAATCACGGATAACACAACAAAGCAAACGATGTCTGATCTATAAGCTGCTACGGGCCTCTAAAGGCAAAAGCCCTCCACTCCTGAACCATCTCATCTTTCTCATATTCATCTCTATTTTAAATTACTGTGTGTCAACATAAATGGTGCTAAACATATTTTGTAAACGTGTTTTTTTGTGGTGCGCGAATGTGTTTGTAAGAGAAATATATGTCTCCTCATTACATTGTGATTGTATTTTTTTCTAAGAGATTATAATATTTCATGATTAAAGATGGGTTTTTGAGAAGAACCTGAACTAAGCGTGGTTATACAATAGCCTGGCCGATCACTCCAAAGACAGATGGTTTGTGGAAGGTACTGACATTAACCAGCAGAGGTCAGCAAAAGCCAGCAGAGGTTCAAAAGTTAACCTTTTTTTAGACAAGAGCCAAAAACTTCTCATGTGTCCATGTTTTAGAACATGAGATCTAGGGAAGGGAATGTCCCCAGAACAAGGCCGATTTCACAGAATGCAAAAAATAATATGTTGGCAAACGAAATCGTCTTAAATCTAGTCCAAATATCTAATATTTCTGTTTTGAGACTGTTGTAGGAATGTTATGCAATTTTTAACCCCTTAAAAACCACCTGAGTTCTTAGGTTATAGAAATGTGTAGTAAAATTCTGGGCCTGCTGGTGGACCTGGGCCATTTAAGGGTTTAATTTATTTCTAGACATTTACTTTTTAAGACATTTTACTTTTCATCAAATTTAAAGTGTCTCAGATACTGGTGGCAGATACCTTTGCTTGTTCTGAGCATTATTTATCAAAATAGGACAAACTGTCTCCATTACGTCTTGAAAAAAGAACAGTTATGCCAATAGAATAAGACCCTTTGGCCAGATACAATTACATAAAACAAGTGAAAAACAAAACCAAAAACAAGCGAAATAATCTCAAAATTCTTACAACAACATAATAAAAAGAAATATTAGGTATATTGTCTGGATTTAAGTTGTTTTCACACTTGTCAAGACATCATGCAATGTAAGCACATCAAGACCATTTTTTTACTTATTTTATTTTTTATAAGGATATTGTCTTCTTCTGTTGGCAGATCAATTTGATCTTTCATTATTTCTTAAAAATAAGCAAAATGATCTCCAATATGTCAAGCTAAATGATCTAATAAGACATGTTCTTTAGCTAAATGACAACACAAGAAACAAACCAAATCATAAAACATTCTTACAGCAGTCTCATCATGAGAAATATTGGATCTATACTGACTTGCATTCCACTCCTCAGTGCTCGCTCATTTAGGGTGGGGCCTGATTCCCACACTGTTTGGCGGGTCTCCTACAGAGTTTCCTGGTTAAAAAAAAAAAAAAAATGGATTCAACTGATCAGTTAATTGCCAGGCTGAGTTGTTGTACTTGAACAGGAAAATCAGCCTCTGTTGTCAGTTCTCCAAGCCTGATTTAGAGGAACAGCACCTGCATCCGCAACTTACTGCTAACATAATACAGAACTCAAACACGGCGCAGAGTAAATAAACAGTCTCAACTCTTCGGGGTATTCACTGTTACTCAGACCCAGCTGGTCAGAAGTGACCGACACATTGTCCCATTTTATATCTTCACTTATATTAAAACTTCAGAAGTCAATTTTTTAATTTCCTTTTTTTTCTCAACAGCTGACCTTTACGCATCATGTGACCATTTCATGGATGAACCAATAGAAATGGCCCAAAATTACTTAAAAAATAACAAAACCTCTTTACACTGATGCACATCAAAGTCAGGTCGACTGGCCTTAATTCAACAATAAGTTTTTTTTCTGAAATTTGTTCTTGAGGAACTAAGAAAAATTCTACGTCAGACGTTTACGTAAGCCTTTGTGAGAACTGACATAAACCTACATGGGCATTTATAAAAAACTTACTCCAGTAAGCATCATCTGCCATAAAAGCTACTTTGGTCAACTTTGATGTCTGGTTGACACCTACGCCAGTTGACATTAGGTTTCTTTCTGCGGTGAAATGACACTAAATGTGCCAAAAAAAAAAAGGTTGTGATACCGTAAGACAGGGATTGGCAAACCAAATGTTAAGAAGAGCCATTTTATCCTTTCAACAAAAATCAAACCACCTTGGGAGCCACAACCTTTTATGTCCATTTTACCATCTTGGCTTTAAATATGTCTCAGTATGTGCTGATGTGCTATAAATATAATATAAACGAAAATGCAGACTCACTTTGCTCTGCTTTAAGCTTTATATCAGCTATAGCTGCTTTGCTCACATCTCTGGCAGGAAGCTTTCGTGCAAAAGTAGAACAGTTTCTTGTAAAATGTCTCTCAGCGTTTGACTTTTTACGAGGCTGAAGTCGCTTCTCATTCGAATTTTCCTGTTCCACCTTAAATGGTGCCTGACGCGTCAGAATGTAACTGCTGCACCATTTAGGGTGGAACAGGACCACTCAAACAAGAAGCTGGCGAATGAGAAACTGGCTTGAGCCTCACGACTTTTTAGTGTTTGACAGTTTCTCATTGCGGATTAAACGTATCAGGAAACCAGCTGGAGAGATTATGATATGCAAATAAGTCCATTAATCTCCAAATTATCAATGTTATCAATATAAATCTTTCTCTTTCTCTTTTCATTAGCTACTAGCTAGGCCAGATTATTGTCTGTGTTGCTATGGTGACCAGCAGAATTAAAGGGTGAATTAGCAGATATACGCTAACTCCAGCGTTTAAGACCATTTATTGTTAAAACTGTGTTGAACAGTCAGCAGAGCTTTATTTTACTGTGAAGGAGGATCATTTTATTTTTACCTAAAAACCTAATTCTGCTGTGGAGCCGCAACAGAGCAGTAAAAGAGTCGCATTAGACTCCG
The DNA here is from genome assembly GCA_023558415.1 of Piaractus mesopotamicus. Classification (NCBI taxonomy): domain Eukaryota; kingdom Metazoa; phylum Chordata; class Actinopteri; order Characiformes; family Serrasalmidae; genus Piaractus; species Piaractus mesopotamicus. The sequence continues at coordinate 2,056 of JAILXH010021668.1, read as the reverse complement.
GAGCCGCATGTTGCCGACCCCTACCATGAGAGAACCACTTCTGGTTTCCTAAAGGACCTTTCAATGGATGGTTCTTCGGAGAGTTATCTTTGTAAAAATGGGATCTGTGAGTATAAAGAATATTTTGTATTATGTGACGGTTCTTTAAACCTTTTTACTCACAAACCTCTTTTTCAAAAGTGGTTCGTCAGTGCTCACAGAACCCTATTTGGCACATTTATTTTAGTGCAATGTGAAATGTACGCTAGTCAAGGACGGTAAATGGAAGACAATTTATTACTCTTCATTTTTAAAAAATTAAGGTGCCAAAAAGGATTTCTGAGCAATACTGTAGGAGAACCGCTTCTGGTTCCCTAAAGAACGTTTGCAGTGAAAGATTCTTCAGATCATAATTTTTCTAAATGAGATGTGTGAGTGTTAAGAGTCCTTTCAAGTTTAAAGAAACTTCAAGGAAAGCAAAAGTTCACAGAAGAACCCTTA
>JAILXH010021586.1:1925-14001 GCA_023558415.1 Piaractus mesopotamicus | reverse complement strand
TTTTTTTTTTTTTTCTTGAATGGTGCATGTTTCTGGGGGTGCATTTCAGCTGGGGGTTCAATGTGTCTGAAATGCTGATGGTTCTGCTCTAGCTTTTATTTCCTTTGCTCAGCCTCCTCACTGATTTTGTTGTCAGTCAGGGCACAAAGGCAAATATCGATTTAGAGACAAAAGAATCATGGACGTGGACACTGATGACAAGGCCTGTCAGCCTGCATGGCTCTTACAATTAGGATAAATGAGGGGGGGATGCTTTCAGGGTTGCTGAAGGCATTTAGTAGAGCATCTGGAGATGTCCAATGAAGACAAGCAGCTGCTTTTGGACAGAAGTCTGCTTTGAAAACGGGCAGACGATGGTCACTAGCTAATAGACAGAATCATCAGCAGAGTGAGTTATATTCCTTTAGGAATTTGGTCGTTCTTAAAATTCATGTTCTTTGTCAGCTTGGCACTTCTGAAATGCTTTCAGTGGTGACAGGTCTACATTTGTCTATATTTCATCTCAAAGACAACCCGAGGGATGTGGACAGATATTTGAATGCTCTGTAATGGTTTGAACTCAAACAGAGAGCCGAGGCCTTCAATAAATTTGTAAGTGAACTACAAAGCCAGACCACAGAGGTCTCATTTGTTAAAATGAAAGGCCAGGCATAAAAATAGCCATCTAGAAGTAATGGTTTCTTCTAAAGTGATTTTTAGAAAGCTTGCTTTTGTGGTATGTTTAATTATGGATGCATACATAACAACATCTGAAAAGAGGGTCAAAGCTTGCCTTTGGCCTCTTGTTTTTCTATACTCTTTTTGTACCTCCCTAAGGACTTATTATAGTGTTGTCAAAAGCAGAGTTAAATTAGCCTACTGCTCAAAAAGCTTGGAAAAAAAGCTTCAAGTAAACTAAGCAAGCAAGTATAGTTTCAGACATTTAGAAATTGACTAAGCAATGAATGAATAAAGCACAGATATGGAGTTCCTCACTGGCCCTTTGCTTATTATTAATATTGTGAACCTTAGAAAAGTTTGCTAATGTAGAGTACGTTTTACTACAAAAGAACAGAATAGGTTTCTACACTCACAGTCGATTTGGCTCTCACAGAGTTCTCTCAGTAGAAATGGAAAACGCCTAGTTTACTCGTGAGTATTCCTGAGTGATAACATCTTTACAGGTTTACAGAAAGGATAAACACTTGACTTCCTGTGGAATTCTACAATTGCAGGGTATTACAGAGGAATTTCCAAAAGTATTTGACGCTCTGCGTTTATGCTTTTCAAATGAGCATTCACTCTCAGGTTGAGGAGTGCAGGCCCCCTAGATGCTGACTTCACTCCCCCTACTCCTGCCTGAAAGTGAGGGGACTGTAATGACCCACTTTCTCTCCCCAGTTCCCTAGTGACCCCTGTCGCTCGGCACATTTGGCTACCTCGCCATGGCCCACCGAGCATCTACAGCTGCTTTTAATTTGCTAGAGCGCGTTGGTCGCTTTCTTCTGTGCCAACACATACATGACTAATCACATCAGTCGCTTCAAACAACTTGAACTCTCACTGGTGATAAATCACCTTGATCTGAGCTACTATGTGGGTAATAGTGCTATGTCCAGGAGGAGAGAGAAGCACAGAGCTCTGGGAGCAATTTCATTTCTTATTAGTCAGCATGGTCTTGTTAGGCGGACGTGGGTATTGGGACATTTCTGTCTGAAGCTGTGGTATCTCTGATGGTTGCTAGGATGTTGCTAAGGTATCCCACATGCTATGTATTATGTTGAGAAAAGAGGGGTGCACATTGGTGTACATAATGGAATGGTGTCCATATCTTAAAATTTCAAAAATCAATAAAAAAAAAATAAAAATAAATAAATAAATAATAATAATAATAATAATAATAATAATAACAACAACAAACAACTGGATAACAATAGTGCTGATTTGCAATGTGCAATCAATATGCAATGTGCAAAAACAAAATCACAGCAAAAAAAAAAGAACAAAAACTAATGATTTAGGTGGCCTCCATTGATCAACTGTGTGATTATGACTTTTCCTAAGGTTCTAAGATTATATGGGATTTGCCAGAGGAGCTGTGACCTCTTTTCTACACTCAAACTGTAACTACCCATAACTTTCTCTCAGACCATCACCAAAGCCATTTCAAAGGCAGGACAAAAGAACTGTTTCAGGACATAGGGTGATGCAACACTCGCAGGATTTGGTCCACCACTGTAATTGATATTGCTGTGCTGTAGCGGCGAGAGGGCAGCTGATGTATAGTTTATAAATAAACAGAAAAGGTGACAAAGAGTTTTCTTTCTGCCACGATTTTTCTCAAGCACTTGCAATCACACTTTTTGTGCTCTCTCTTTCTCCTTGTCCTTCTCTCTTACTCACCACTGTCACGCTCAAGTATGAGTGACTGATACCCACGTAAAGAAGACACAATGGATTCTGTCACTGATTGTTCATCTGAATGGGTTTGCACTGTGAATACAAGCCAATCTTCTATCATGAATGGGCAGTGGGAGTTGCATGAAATATTCATCAAAGACATCTCCTAAGACTCCGGCACTCTCTGCTGAGTCTCTATGAATGTGAAACAGATTTTACATGGCCAAATATTGAGCTAAATGCCCATTCAAGAGCTGAGTTTTGAGCCAGCTACCCACAAGGGAGGTCACCTCTACTGCAGGCGGAGAGGACACTGTGGCTCTAGCTGGTTCTCAGCCCCACCACGTGTTAATAAATCGACCGAGAATGCTCAGTACCCCAGCGGCTAAGTGGCATTTAGAAACAGCTTGTGAGAGCAGAAAGTCCCTGCTTTCAATCTTCTAGATGCGCACGATAATTTGGCTAGATGAACAGCATTAGCTGCTAATGAGGACTGAAATGGTCTTTTGCTGCTAAAAAAAAAAAAAAAACATTAATGATCCATTTCCATCTTAAAGTACTGACTGAAGTTTAGAAAGTAGAATAATTTAGCAGGCAACTATTTTAGGTCTCGAATCAAAACAATAGCTACTACAGCTAATGATTCTTTTTGACAAAATTTATACCACATACTGTGCTCTACATTAACTCCCCTTGACCTAGATTCATCTCATGATGAAATCAGAATTTGAGACCAGATTTTCTACAATATTTTTTTATGTAGTGGTGAACCATAACTATTAGAGCTAGACCTTCAGCTCTACAAAACACAAAAAAACACCTTTACAACAAGGCTCATTTTTGCTAGCTAATAGTATGTTAGCACTAAGCTAACACTGAAGCACATGAGCAGTTTTTTGCCATTTTGTATTAAACATGGACATTTGAAGCTTGTAAAAGAACTTCCATATATATTTATTTTATGTATGCATTTTATCTCACTCTGTTAAAAATGAGAGGTCAGCTCAACTCAAAATGATATAGTAACTGATTACATGGCTTTTCTTGAGTTGATTCAACTTGGAGTTCACACAACTCACTTCTTAGTCGAGTCAAAACCTTTTTTAATTTTTCAGTTCTGTGTCCCCGTTAGGTAAATAAAATGAACCTTTTTTTTTTTTACACTCAATTTCCCTGCTAGCCAGACTCTTTCCATCACACAATCCTGCTAGACATTTTTCCTCTTGGGTGTGCACTTACGGATGGCTTTGGCATTGCTGGGATTGAAACTCATGATCTCCTGATGTTGGGATGAATTATTAGACAACTGCACCACATGAGACAATGCTGTGCTTTAAAGTTAAACCAACACATATTTTCTACAGCGTATTAAACAACAGCCCCAACAATAGCCATCCATATCTGGAAGCCCAAGAGGTAAACATGCCAGATGGGACTGTGTGATAGAAGGAGTGCTAGGTAGTGGGAAAACTGAGTAAAAACACAAATTCTATTTCGTTTATCTAACTGAGATGCAGACCCAGAAACAGTAGCTGAGAGAATTTTTGACTCAACTAAGAAGTTTGAGCTGGGTGTCCTCAAGTTGAATCAACTGAAGGAAAGCCATGTAATCGGTTACTATATCATTGTAGGTTGAACAGATTTCTCATTTTTTACAGTGTATATATAACAGTTTTACAGTGATTCTTTCATGAAAGAGGACTGTCATAGAGCTGCCGTTGTTTTCCTTTTCTAACAGCTGACAGAAAACTTGTAAAACTATCTTTCCAACAAAACTGGTTCTACCCACTGAAAAGCAAAATTTGATTCTACTCTCACTTTCTAATTATGGCAGTTGTTAAACTCACACACCTTTGTTTTTGGAGCAAAATCTCTCAATTCCGAAATGGTAACTTCACAGGACAAGAAAAAACATACCACTTTTTTGACTATGTTAGTCCACTCATCATGAATTTTTTTAATAAAGTGTGACGAACAGCTGACATTTTCAAATTCTGTACAAAAACAAACAAAAAAACCCTCATCAGTTAGAGGTGAAAGAGCGACAATCCTGATTTTCCAGAGTTAAAACACAAAAAGCATGAAGATTTTATTAAATGGAAATGAAGTAAAAATTACACACATATATTTTTTAGTTCCTGAAGCTCAAGCTTTATCTGAAGTTTTCTCACTGCTGTAAAAATGTACTATAAAAATTTCACTGTTTTTGATGTAGTGCCCAATGGGTTCCTCATCTCAGCTAATGTTCATGATTCCACCAGCAGAAAGACATAAGGATGAAACAGAATTCATACAGCAAGGAGGATCTCACTGCAGACGAAAAAAAAAAAAAAAGAATCCTTGCCTTAAGTTTGCCAGAAATAACTTGGATGAACTTCAAGAGCTCTATTCATAAATCAGAACTGGAAACTGTCAGGTGACATAGCCTCAGTAATGCGGAAAACTAAACACTACATTCAGTAAGAGTGCTACAACAGTTACTGGGCTGGGGGTGAAAGCGCCTCACTGCTTTACGACATCCTGCTCAGTATCAAAGAGTTCTTTCGAAGAACCTAATCTGTTTGACAGGTGAAGTTCATGCAGCAGCAGATTTTTTTGAGAAATGTAAAAGTATTATGTTAAATAAAGCACTGTATTTTGATATAAAGTATTATACTACGGTAAAGCAAAACTGGCAGATAGTTTTGGAAAGCAAAAATGTTGGAAATTACAGTTGAGCTCTGCAGTGGCCCAAAATTCCACCACATCCAAGAGAGAATTTTTAGGTACTAACTAGTGGAGATTTTTGGTTCCAGTCATATCCAGTCAAGACCGGATAGATATTGAAAAATAAAGCTGCCAGAAATGCTTCACCAAACCTGTCCAAATCTCTGCTTTTCATAACTCAGCTTCCATCCTGAGGAAGCATACTAGCAGTTAGCTGACTGGCTAACTAATCCTAGCCAATCAGGTACTGTGTGCTTTAGCGAATTTCTTCATTTATTGTTATAGTGTTGTTAAGTAAACTGGTATTTTAATTCAATCAAGCAATCTGCTTTTTAAGTATAATACAGAGTATAATGCAAACCCTGTGCCTTACACAGTACACAGAAAGATGTGTAAATGTGCACTAGCTGAACATTATGTGATAGTCTCAGGGCCCAAAACCTTTTTTTTTCTCATGTAATAATGTACTTTGCTTTAATTTTTTGGCATGGAGTATTTCCAACAATGCAGCCAACTCAGAAATACTCAAATTATAAGTAGGATTATACGAAGCAGTAATTCAAAGTAACTAATCAAGTGTTTGTTTCAATAAACAACTTATTTACTCTTACTTGAGTACTTTCCTTTAATACTTATACATTTTCTCTACAGTAACAGTACTGATACTTCAGTAGATATGTTCAGTATTCTTTGCAGCTTTGCATTTAGATCCAGAAATATGCAATTATGTATAAATATAATTAGGCTATATCAGCCCTTATCACTCCATATTTAAACAGATAAACCACACTGTTCTGACCAGTAATGTTTTAAGGTTGTAACTCTTACAGCCTTTTGGTTGCAAAAATGGATTTCCTAGTGTTAAGTTAGCATGTCAGCAACATGTCAATGGTTCGCTTGATTAAAATGGGAGGTTGAAGGTTTATAGGCCTACATTTGGGAAGCCACTTCTAGCCAAAGAAAGTTGATGGTTATAATATGCTTGCTATCTTTTTCACAAAGAGTGGTGAGCTGAGGAAGGGTTGCCAAGACCTACAGTGGACACCCATTGAGCTGTGAAAGTAAATGAGCCAGACAGAATCCTGCCTGAGGGTCATGCAAAGGCTTCTTGCCATGCAGGGACAGAATGACATCACATATGTAGTCTGCAATATGAAAAGTAACTAAGACCGTTTTGAAAAACTGTGAATACACAGTACTTCTTTATAAAAGGGATCTCTTTCTATTAATGCCATTTGCACCAACTAAGCCACAAGGCACGGCATGCTTATTTGCAAAAGTAATTCTGTTATTTGAGTATGCATGCTTTCCACTGGTATCTCAGCGTCTTCCTTATTTCACTGTATCGACTCTCTAATTCTGTTGTTGTCAGTTCTTTTATATCATGCTGACTCGTGCCGGTCTGGTGCTCATTGGGTTGTATCAGCACAAATGTTCTAATCTCAGAGATCAGTATGAAGTTAACAGCTACAAAATTTTGTAATCCTTTGGAGTGTACATGGCAACATAAAATCTCCTTCTGACTATAGGTATGAATGAGCATGTGTGTTGACCTACCGCATAGGGTCCATTCAGCCTATAATATACATGTGTTTTCTCACATACTCATTAGATCTCCATCACTGCTACAGAACCTCATCCCCGCCGTAATCCTGAAATGACTTGCCTAATTATTAACTGCTCAAGAGTTTCAAAGCATGCCCTGAAAATAAGTTAATACTTGCAATCAGGCTTTTGAAAGCGCCATTCAAACGTTATCTTGATGCGAGGAATGCATCTGTGTTTACGGCAATTAGCAACACTGTCTGAGGGCTTTTAAAACGACTTTCTTAAGAGCTAAATTGGCGTGATTTTGCTGTCTGCTGTCAATGTCTCTATAAGCAGAGTGCAAAATTATAGACACAGGTAGAGCAAGAGAGAATAAACACCCCATGTTTACTCTCCTTGCAGACTCTGACTGTGTTATTAGCAGATAAATGAACTCCACTCGGTGATGAAAGTGATTTCACATTCAAGCAGGGTGTTCAAAATATCTACAAGGTCATTCACGCATTCAAAAAACATCTTTTTCCCACTCCACCTGAAACCTCAATAGTGAGGAATGAGATCTTACATAGAAAGTTTATAAAGAGAGTGATAGGCCTGTTTATTTAATTATTTTAGCCATGAAATAAATGAATGTCTATTCACGTAGCTCCCAGTCCTCTTTCAGGTCCGGGGGACTCTTTAATGAAAATAAAGGCAGCACACAATTCTTTCACTAAGCTAACAAGGCGGGTTGATGATTTTCTTTTTCAATGATCGAATGTTCCATTGAAAAAACTCCTGCTCAAATTCCACTTTCTGTACTCAAGTACTGAAGTAGTAGAAGTGCTGATGAAGTACAAACTCTAATCACCAAAGCTATGTTTGGAGAAATAAGGAGCAGCATCTAATGAAAAATAAAAAATACTTTGCCAACTGTTAATGAGGGAGGATCTATCATGCTTTATGGCTGTGTGGCAGCCAGTGGCGTTGGAAATGTAGAAAGCTAGTGTTGCACAGTTACTGAGGAAACTGAAGAAGAAAAGATGATGGCTATTACAACGAGACAATGCTCCAAAACATACATCAAAATCAACATTGAACTACTTCAAAAAATGAAAGATTAAGGTTTTAAGGTTTAGGTTTTAAGATTAAGGTTCCTGAATATTGTGAAAATATGTAGGTAGATCTCAAACATGATGTGTATGCAAAAGGACCTATGAATATTTCTGAGCTAGAAAAGAAAAAGTGGGGAAAAATTCTAAATTAAGAACAGAGAGCCTATTAGCTGGCTACAAGAAATGTTTGGAGGCTGTGATTTCAGCCAAAGGAGGTGTTACTAAGTATAGAACAATAAATATGAATAATTGTGCATTAAAATTCACACTTGAAGGAAAACCTCTCAACAAAATGTGTAATTTGATAACATGCAAAGTACATGAAAGGTACTAGAGCACATTTGGATGGAAGCTAGAGGTTGTTGCTCTTGTCCTTGATGCTGTGGGTTGTCACTTGTGCTGACAATTGTTAAGCAAGGTTCTAGCAGTGTCATTGTTGGACTTGGTAAGAGTTATTGCCCTTTTCTTGGGTAGGGCTGAATCTGTTATTGAGAGGCTCAAGAAGACATTGTTTTCATTCTTTGCAAAGGTCTGCTAAAGGGCTGACAATTGCAGATATCACACCAAGTTCAAGATCAGGGGAAGGACACTGTCTAGCTCAGTGCAGTATAAACTCTACAGGGTGCCTTAGTGGCTTATTACAATACTTGCTCCTTACTGTGGCTTATTACAATTCCAGCTCCTTACTGTGTGAAAAACTGCAGGTCTGCTATTGGTGTTTGCCTCATATGCTGTATGTATTGCATCTGAAGATGATTGTCAGTGAGATTACTGGCATGTAAAAAGGTTAGCTGTGTGATGTTCTATTTATACAAGGATCTGAAAGCCATTTTCCAAGATGATGGCATTGTTTTTTCCCCAGAAGCAGTACAATGTCATGTCATGTTTTGGGCTGTCAAGTCAATCCTATTAATTTTTGCCATTTTCCTGTTACTAACTGCACACTACAATTTTCAAGGTAGTGATTTCAAAAGACATAAATCCAAAATGGAGGCCTTTAACTCGAACGCAGGTTGAAAAAAACATGGCAAGTTCCGCTTTTCACACTTGAAAATCAAAACAAAGCAGCTTCCCCAGGGAGATGACAATCATCCTGTGTTTAATATTTCATCGCTGAATCAAGCAAGATTCCCCAAAGGTTTATTAACTTTGACTGCCAAACTGCACCGCATCTGCTGGGCAAAGGGTACAGAAGCACACTAGATTTGATGAGTTCCACCACATGAAGCAACAAAGGACCATTCTGTTTAGCCTGGTGCAGCCATCACTTTGCATTCAATCACAGTTTCCAACATTTTTATGGAAAGATTTCAAAAGCTACTGTTTGACAACGTGCAAATTCTACCCCAAGCTGTTTTAGCCTCTTGTTTTTACAGGCAGTAAACTCTGCTTAACCCTACATATATCTTAATTGTAATTTCAGATGCATAATTTCTCCAAAAATAAAACATGAATCTCGTTTACTGAGCCCAGATAGTGTGAAGAGCAGTTGGAAGGCAGAAATCTACTTCTTCACAGTGCGAATGAGAGGGCTTTCGAATAGGAGCCAGCACTCAGAGCACTTGGTACGAATGAAACGCGATGTGAAGGCTCAATCAGACTCTAAATTGCACAATATATGGGGTGAGGGCTGCTGTGCAGCTACATGGGAAAAGAGAGAGGAAAATAAGGGTGGACATTGTGCTTGCAGTCTGCTGCAGAGCGATTTCTGGTGCCAACCCAAAGGAGAATATTTATTCAGAGGGGAAGAAAATGATTTGAAGTCCGCAATGTACCTTCTTGCCCTGGTCAGAAATTTGAGAAGTGGCACATAATGGATGCTAATGTTCTTGCTAAAAATCTACTGAAAAATAAATCTCAGATGCTGTGTTGATTGCATGGCTTACTACTTAGAAACTGTTATAGCTGCCTAACCCTCCAAAATGTTAAAGGCCTGCTTGGCTGGAGAGCACCTGGAAATCATCGAAGGCAAGATTTTAATCAAAGAGTTTAGCATGAATGCTGCTCTAGCACCTATGAAACCTACAAAACTACCTTCCACAGGAAAGGCAATCAACCCCGTCAACACCCTCATCAGGCTTTATCCACCACAGCTGGGCAGAACTCACACGGTCCGTTCCCCACTCTCTCTCTCTCTCTCGCTTCTCCTCCATTATTTCTCCACTGGTAGGGTTGGAAAGTGTTCCCTCAGTCTGGTGGAGCAGTGAGACCTGTCTTCTTGTCTGTGTCGAGAAGTGGACGTGGGCATGTACTAAGTGGATAAATGAGTCTGACGTGGTGAATCAGGGAAGATTACAGACTGAAGGCAGCATGTCCCAGGAGGGAGTGCCTAAAGCAGCTGTTCAGATAGGCCAGTCTGCTCCATTACAGTAATTATTCTCCCTAAAGACTATGCAGGAAAATCCTTGAAAATCCTTGTTAGCAAATAAATAACTGAAAATTGAAGACTTCGCTCTATTTCGGGAAAGCGCACTGTACATGGCACGAAACATTGGAGTCGTTGCCTTCTTCTTGTTATCCCAGAGTTACAGTATTTTCCCCTTTTATTGTGTGGTGGAAACCGACAGGCTGTGGCATTGCCAAAAGGGTAGTTACGGGACACAGCCAGTAAATAAAACCGCTCAGGAGGGCCGTTCAGTGCCACACACCTGCGACTGTTACTGAAGAGCAGGTGCAGAGCTGTTCATTAAGTAGCACATCCGGACCCAGAAGTCCTTTAGAGGTGGTTGGGGGCACATTGTGAGAGGCTGCCTTGTGGCAAGGGCATGGCAACAAGGTGAGCGAGGCAATTTCGACCTGAATAATGGAGGACATCTCCTAAGCCTGACAGTCATGTGTAGCAGAGCCAATTTCACAGCACAGCCCCTGCTCCTATACATGTGATCTATTGGAAAGTCTCCTCTAATACTATAGTCAATATGGGAGTCACAGGAGGTTTAGATAAGGTAGCTTGAGGGAAGATTGCTGGCCAATCCACATGTGTGGTCCTGGCGCTTGGACGAGCTCCGGAAGTCTAATGGTCATCAGGACTTTTCAGTACATTTAGAAAAACAAATTATATTTGAACAATTTACCTAAAAGAACACAATAAATCTACATAGTAAACAAACACAGATGTTTTGTTTTGACACAGGCATTCATAATTAGATGAAAAGGACTGATGTCAAATCGTTAATGGACGCAATTTAAATTTTGGTCTGTTTTAAAAAGGGCTAAATGTTTTGTGGTCCGCTGTTAGGCGATATGGAGGGTGACTAATCCCAGTGGAAGTCAGCACTCAGAACAATAATTAGGACATGGTAAACATAAAGGCAGCAATGTGCTAGAAAACAAGACAGGGATGTGGAAAACACATGCGCGCACTCACACAGATATTGCATACCATGCACAGACATGCATCCCCCCCACATGCACACACACCCCTCACACACAAAAGCACACAGTGGCAGGGTAGGCGATGGGAAACTATCTTCCCCAGGCCTCTGTAACAACATATGTTTGCAAGTAATTAAAAGAAGTTCCCAAGCGGTTACCATGTCATATCGAAATACAATACGGCGAACAAATTACCTTTCTATGGCTGTTTATGCAAAGCTGGGCACGAGAGACCAGTCTTCCTCGGCCTGCTGCCGTACAGACGAATAGGCACTCTCCTGCTCCATTGATGTATTGACTTCTAATTAGTTTGTCAGGAACTACAGCTCTCGGGAGCTGGGGGAATAATTGATGAGGCCTTACAGGGCAATATAAGGAGAGTGAAAAGCTTCTGTCACATAGACATCATTTTCCATTTTGTCAAATGCTAAATAAGGGAGGCGGGGCCAGTGAAGTGTAGAGTGCTGGTTTAAATATTCATACCAGATCGACACATAATTTCACCCTTCAATTAATGTAAAGGTTCTAGAACAGGGCTGCCTAAAGTGTGGCCAAAGTTAGACAATGAGGACATTTGACTTAGCCCGCCAGAAAGTCACCATATGTTTGTCCCCATGTGCATTTTTTTTCTTCAATAAAGTTCATGGAAAATATTTCAAAGGAAATGTGTATAGTTTACAAAAGCAATAGGGAACTGGATTTTCATCTTTGTAACAGACAAAGCAATTGATACACGTGTGTTTATTGTATTTAAAGGCATTTTTATTGTGGCAGTTCTGCACTGTGTTTTTAGATAAAAAAAGTTGTAGTTTTGCTGTGCATTTTATCTCTGCATGTCTTTGTGGAGAGGTGTGCATTGTTTTTACAATAAGGGGTTGTCACCCTTCCACTTTCACCCCATATTTCTTGCTAGCAGCATAGAGTCACAACAATTAACACATAGAGAGCCTACAGTGACCTAGTTAGTCTGATAA
>JAILXH010021565.1:0-12937 GCA_023558415.1 Piaractus mesopotamicus | reverse complement strand
TATATATATATGCGGCAGAGGAAAACGTAACGAGTGGCGTCATATTTGGATGGTCCCCGGCCTATGACTTGAGCCAGCGTGACCTTTGACCCTCAGGATCCGAATGAATGAACTAGCAGAAATATGAACAGAGTAGTCTTTCTATTCGAATGAATGGTATACTGAAGTGCCATGTTCAACGAGTGGCCTGCAAAAGAGCAGATTATCCATAGTGACTTCTCAGTTATACCGTTCAAACAGTGCTGGGTCAAACATGAAACACTATGATAGCCATTCGTGCAGTGCAGTGTCACTCTGTAGCATGTAAAACTATGTGAGGAAACCAACCATAACAGTCGTTCGTTATGTTTCTGCCTCTTCGTTTTCCTTACTTGCACTCCATTGTGCTCCTAACGCTGACGTCTGAGAACTGCTGCCCAGAGAACTAGCATTCCTTGTAGTTTTTACTTTTTTTTTTTTTTATGTCAAATCACATTAACTATAACTACTAATAAAAGAAGCTCTATCTTTCTTTGGAGTTTGCTGCCTGTCATTTGTCTTCCGTTGTGTTAAACCTGCTGTGAGGTGAGGAGTGCAGTGCTCTTCTTCAAACGCCTTTTGGAACGCTTCAACCATGAGTGTCAAACTCGACCACTAAAAGGGCCATATCAAAAATCTCAACAAATCCTTGTGCCAGCTGTATTTCATTTTAACATTTTGCCATGACCCCAAAAACAGGCACTGAACACTTCAACAATTCAAAGATAATTTTAAATAAAAAAAAAATTGTTGTATGTAAAACAATAGACTACATTAGCTGCAGATAACTGTTAAACCTCTATAAGTGTCCCCAATGTACAGTAGGTTTTTTTAAAAGCTGCCCGTTCACTTAAGCTAGACACTTGACACCTTCTGTTTCGTTTTTTTTGTTTTGTTTTGTTTTGTTTTTTGTGGTGCTGTGCTGCTGTGCCGCTGTGCCATGGATTGTTGTTAGGGAGGGTTGGGGGCACACACTATGTTGCAGTGCATACTGGAAACTGTGGTGCGGATCATGGTGAAATGGGCTAATATTAAAAGAAAATAAAAATAATTTTGCAGGCCGAGTAGGATTGTGCCACGGGCCTGACTTGGCCCACAAGCCTTGTGTTTGACACATGGGGCTTAAATAGTTCAGCGAGTTTACTTTTCCCCTATGTTGGTAATAAAAATAAAAAAAATCCATAACAATTTACAAAAATACATCACATAGCTTTAAGAAGCCACCCTGAACACTAAATTTTGTCTGCACTTTCTAAGCGTATCACAGATATCACCAGTACTGACCAATAGCATGCCTCATTACAAGAGAGCTTAATTATTCCTGTTAATAGTTCTTTGTGCAGTGCAGTATGTAAAAATGTTGCATAATAATCACTATGTCTTGGTTGATCGACTACATTTGGGTTAAGAGGAAAATTTTGTAAAGTAAACTTTGCAGGTATAGAGCACTGACGCTGGACCATTAATTCAACACAAAATGCCTAACGTCGTACCATGGATTTGCTGCATGTCTTAATCTAAAATTGAACTTCATGTTGTTCGTGCTTCCCAGTCTGGCTCAGCTCTAAAAGAAGTACAGACAAATGAACCGAGAACCAGATGGATTTCTCACAGAGCCCTGCCAATCCTACTCTGACCCACTGAAGCATACTCAAAGACCATACTCAGAAGTTTGGCTTGGCAGTGTGTTGTGCTTTTTTTATTTCATTCACTCAAATGTTTCAGAGCTCCACAGACTCCAAAAGCAGCAGCAGTAGCACAGAAGGGAAAAAAAGAGGGAAGAGGGTGATGAGCCTTCACCAACAAACACGCACATACACAGCTTGCATCCTACAGGCAGCGAAGCAACGCGAAACACATTTGAGACATTAGCGAGCCATACATGGGATCTGCTCCTGTTTGTCTCACTGTGAGTCCAAGTGGCCAGGCTTGCTATGTCCATCATGTCCATCCAGCAATCCAGCAAAGGTGCCCATCTTGAGAAAACCTTCTGGAAACACTGAAAAAGCTTCCAGATCTCAAGTCCATCATCATTCAAATTCAAGACTTTATAATATACATTGCTCTCTCCATTGACTGTACACATGGCATTATATACAGACATTTCCTATTCACATGAGCACAGCTGTTCAAATGTGTACAGTCACATATGCAGCACTGTGCATATTTAAATGCCTGCAGCTTGACCAAAACAGAATCCACTTGTCAGGAGTTCGAGACCACTAAATGGGATCGTTCTATTATTAATAATAATAATAAATTATGCTAATTATGTAATGCCTTGTTATAGGATTTGAACTCATGACCTCATTCATAACCAAGTCCTCCATCACCTAAATTGATTCCATACGGCTAAGGAACATGTTAAAGGAAACAGTTCAAATGGTTTTGGAAGTTACACAGTCACTAACCTAAGATCTTTATCCTGTTTCTCATATAAATGGATTTGGAGAAGATTTCTACAGGACAGTGTGGTCCTAGATCAGCATGTAAAGGGCTGCGTTCAGTTGGAACTGGCAGTAATGGGTTTCTCCAGCTCCATGTCAGCAGGGGGCAGCGCAGGGGGCACGGCAGAGGGCCGCAGATGACTGTAACAGGCCTGGCACATGCGGTTAGGCTCATACAGCTGCTGACTCGCCACCGCCACCTTCTGGTCACAGCAGCTGGCACAGAACACGTTCCCACAATTCCTAAAAGGGCAGCAGGGAAGAGGCAGCAGCTTTAGTACATTAAACTAAATAAAGCCAACAATTTATATTTTGTATTTCTTTACGTTTAATTAAAAACTCCAGTGTTTTTCAACCTAAATTCTGTCCGCTGCTTCTGTGTTATATTGTCAGTGACTACAGACAATCATAACATTTTCCTGTACTTGGAAAAGTATAGAGCCCCACTGACATCCCTTGTTAATAAAAATGTGTAGGCTTAACTATTAAAACTGAATTCTTAGCTGTGGCCTCGTAATGTTTTTAAAAGGAAGATATATCACCAGCGGGGCTTCACAGAAAATAACTGAAAACCTGTGGACTTATAATAGAAGCCAGTGGGCAGTTGCTTTGAAATGTTCAATGCAAATTTTTTAAATTGAGCTCCTCTAGCGAAAAACCATACATTAACTATTCCACCCTCTTTTTTTTTTTTTTTGTACCACCTTCTACAATACCAGACTATGCTTTATTTATATTTTAGTGACCGCTTTACTTTAAATACGGGGCATCAGACAGTGCCATACCATGTTTAAATGATACTTACAAAAATGTCACATATGCTGTTTTTCATTGCAAGGGCTCAATTGTTGCATAACAATAATACAGGCCTTAGCTGTGAGCTGTTCTTACGACATTTGAAGTGATCAAGTGACCTCAGAAGTCTATGCCAAGTGCACAAAGCTGCACCAAGGCAAAGAGTGGCTAATTCTGTTTTATTTCATAGTTTTGATTGTATTCAAACATGTATAAAACAGAAAATAATAAAAGCAAATGTAGTAAAAAGTAGTTTGTTACTTTCACTTTCCCCCCCAAGTATTCTGGTAGCCATGGCGATCACGTGTTCCACCCACCCATTACACAGGTAAGGAGTTACTGCAAATTCTTCCCTTTGGAAAACTAATGTTGTTTCATAAAGAAATTATACAGATTTACAGCCTGACTTAGCAACACCTTTGAAGAATATGTTTTGCATAAACAATAACAGACAGAATTCAACTGCCCAGTGGCTTTTATTGATGAGTTTTCTATTGTTTTCAGAGAGTGCTCAGAGAAACATGTTGAAATAATGGTCTGTAATAATCAACAAGCCGAAAGACTGAAAAACACCAGAGTATTCCTTTACATATGAAGTGTAGTGTGAGCTGTTGTTTTTTTTGCTCTGTTTGTTGATGACCTTAGTTAATGTGTTTACAGTACACATACAGATACTATTCAGAGGGGTTGAAATGGAAAAGAACAGACGGATGGATAGATGCAACAGATGAATGAAACAAAAGAGGGGAAAGGGGAGTCTCACCAGGCTTCCTCAACAGGTTCTCTGGCACTGTGGGGGGAAAGGGAGGAGACAGAGGACAGGATGAAAAGTCAGAGAGAAAGAGAATTTGAGTGGACAGCAGAAGCCCTTAACTAACAAAGAACACACCTCATTTCATCGTCCAAGCCTACTCTACACTAATTTTAACTGCTGAGTGTCTAAATGAGGTTCTGTGATTAGATTGGCCAGGACTGGGGATTAGGAGTGTTGTGCTGTAAAGCTGAGAGTGCAGCATCACATTTAAAGGACAGACAGAGAAGAGTAGAGAAGAGTGCACATTTTCACCTGCAGTGATGTTTTCTAGCAGCCAACCAAAACTTGCTCTCACACCCGTAGCAGCGATTTGGTAGGTGACCTGGATACCACTGCGATACCTAGAAAAAAAGAACACACACTCAGTTTCTCTTTACAGCACGCTCAGCCCTGCACCTATGTCCATGTTGTCAGTGGATGCACTCCGTTTACCACCTTTTGTCTAGCAGCAGGGAGGAAGAAAACTGTTTAGAAGGACTGTGGGGCTGCGAGTATACTGGCCTTTACGTACAATGTTGCGTAATTTATCTACATTAAAAATAATGTCACTAGAAACTGCTGTCGCTGCCCTTATTGAGGATGAACTGTCACTCGTAAATTCACAAACTACATTTCGGCTGTATCATTCTTTGCAAGGGCGTTTGTAATGATGCGACTCTCAGGCAGCAAAGGCAGCATACGGCAGCTACGTTTAACTCCTAAATATGTCATGGTACAGAAGGAAAATGTGTTATAATTTCCAATTCCTGTTGACATTAAGATGCTTTAATCTACAAGCTTGTGCTTAAATGACTAAAAATGGAATTCACTAACTCTTCAAAATGTCTGCATTATTAACTGGCTAACATGTTAAAGTCATCCAGGGTAGTTTGATGCAAAATGCTTCATTCAATAGCAATAGTCATATTTCACATCTTTATTCAGTGGGTTCAATAATGTTCAGAGGAAAAATGTCCATACAGAAAAACATATCGGCTTTGCTACATTTTAGTTTACCACAGGACAGGACAGTGGCACTCTTCCAAAACAGTGTTAGGTGGTGTGTTCAAACTTTTGACTTGTTTGTAGACTCTATTACCTGTTTGTCATTCTGTTCCTCCTGTTCCCAGCTGTTGTCGGAGAAGAGCTCAGTGCTGCAGTGAGACAGACACACAGCCTCCACGTTGTTCTCCCGGTCCGGTACAGCCGTCTGCAGAGAAAGATATGAGAAAGAAAGGCAGGACAAAGTTGTTAATCAAGAGTTAATAAGAAAGGGGTAAAGGGAAAAGAACAGCAAGCAGTTGACCATGTCTTTATGACCATCTTTAAAATTTAAGGTCATAAAATGTCTGCAAATGTCTTTTAGAAGCCAACAGAACAGAGTCATCATGCACATCGTGTAATTCAGAACAGTCTGCCAACAGTCTGTAAACAGATAAAAACAAAAGACATTTGCATATCGAACAAAAAACATCCCGACCTCATCACTGAATTCATTTTTGATTGTTTGGCTTGTGAAAAGCAGAAAATGCAACCAACTTTTAAGACTGAACTTTGAAAGTGTGGAAAAACATCCCCGTAGATTTCTTTGATAAACTGAAAGCCAATCTCCTAAAAAAAAAAAAAAATGGAAGTATAATAAAAGACACAGGGGGGACACACTAAATACTGAAAAATCTCATATTACATGTTGAGGTATCTGTACAGGGCTCATGAGAGGATGTGGTGGAGTTTTTAAATGAGTGACTATTAAAAGTACATTAAAAGTTATTTATTAAAAAATTATTTATTTTAATATATATATATAAAAAAATCAGGATTTTTTTTTGCCATGATTGTCTGAAGATATCTCAATCATTTTCACAAGATAACTGTCTCAGGATAATTGAGTCCCTCAAAACAAAAACAACCATTCCACCCATTTTTATTTGATTATCAGTACTGTTGTTTTCTGTTTTATTTTCTGCAACCTTTTACATTAAAAAGCCCAACTATGCTTTATTTACATGTTAGTGACCTCTTTATTTTAAATACAGGACATCAAACAATACCATGTTTATATAATTTTTACAAAAAAAATGTCACAATACTGTTTTCCGTTGCAAGGTCTCAAATATCTCGAGATATCTTGAAAAAAAATTACGAATATTTCCCACTCTACTCTGTAGATGGCACCAATAGGCCATTCAGGTTGTATTCCATTCATTATTACTCCTCTAAGCCCCTTGTCTGTTTTTTTAGGGGTGCTGGAAGTTGTGTATCAGTGACTGGAACTATTCTAATGAAAACTGACCACTATAAAGCACTTTACTCTGAACTTTGTCTTAAATACAAAGATGTTATTTCAGTGCTCACCAGCAGGCACTATTCAAAATGTGTTTTACAAGCAATATTGTTTGTTATGGAGGTGCTGTCTTTTTCTGGCTCTGTACTAATGTGTAATTTTCTGTTAAACATTTTCTGCTTTTTTTCTTTTTTTTTTTTGTCAAAAAATGACTTGTACTTAAAGGCCCTTTACCAGCTCTCCATTGACGTGCAGCCGGCTCCACAGTTCCTGCACCTGTCTTTTCAGCGTCTCCACCTGCAGCTGGTGGCCGGCCTCCATCTGCCTGAGGCGCATCTGCACGGCATCGCTGTGCATGCTCAGCCCGTCCTGGTTCAGGTGTCCCTGGACAACTGGTCCTCGCTGGTGAGGGGATGAGAGAGACCCGCTGCTCGTCGTTGACGTCTGGCGGCTAAGTGAAGCGCAGCCATTGACGTGAGGAGCTTCCCCATTACACACAGAGCTGTCGTGATGGGTCAACAAGGACAGAGGCTGCAAGGCACACTGGGAAGGCGAGCGGAGGAATTTGTGTGGTGTGTGTGTTGGGAGTAGGCACTCCTCGGTTAAAGTCTCTGTGGAGCTCTCCAGTGGAGAGTTGTTTTGTGAGAGGGAGCGAAGAGTGGGGTTTTTAATGGGACTAAGAGGCTCCTTTGTAGGTGATATTTCATCCACTCCGTTTACAATAATGTGGCCATTAGTGAGGTGGCTGAGCTGCAAAGGTGGAGAAACAACAGGGGTGAAGGACTCCTCTGTGGAAAGTTCCAGCGCTTCCTCTATTTGCTCTTCACAAAAAGTGTCCACTGCATCTTTGCCATTCTGTTCAGGCACCTTCTTGAGCAGTTCTGAGGGTGGGGGCGTGGCAACCTGAAAGGCGGAGCCAACAATGGAAAGGGTGACTTCGCTACCCCTCTCTTCCTCAACCCCACCCCCATTTGCTAAAAAACTCCCATTTAATATTTTTGAGTCACTGTGTTCCACCCCATTGAGTAACCCCTCCTCCCGTAGCCTCTCGTCCAGTCCGTTCACCATCTGACTGTGATCTGTGTTTTGATTGGCCGGGCTTTCTGGTTGCTGAGGGTTGTCCTCGGCTACCGTCGCTACGGTGATCTCCACCGAGCGAAGGTGTTCCTGCCACTTCTCGTTGAGGTTGGGGTCACTGCAGCGGCGGTTCGAGGCTGCAGGATTCGTTTCCTCACAGGTCGTTAGCAAGTTGTCATAGGAGCGAGTCTTTGGCAATCTGGACAGGAAAGAAAATTCAGCTTCACTTCATGCTGAATTCTTAAGATTGCAGATTCCAGACCTGTAGCTGTTTTATCCAGGCTATGATCAGAAATGCGTTCTACTGTTGGACATGCTTTACAAAATGTTGGCAAAACAGTTAGTAATACTGTAGTACTCATTCTGTACAGATGTATGTGAAAGTTTGGGTACTCCTGAATAAAAAATTCCATGTTTTGTTGATTTTCTGAGTGAAAAAAAAAGTTTACACATCTGCACATTGTAATACACAATTGCTATTTATTTGTTGAACTTAAAAAAAAAAATACAACATAAAATGTGGCTGTGTAAAAGTTATGGCACTTTTTTCCTCCAAGTTAAACACATTAAATTAACAGAAATTGTGCAGTAAAATTTGCAGAAATTTGCCATATTGAAGTTTGTTTCCTGTAGAGGATGTGTACTTATTATGTAATAAGACCAGGGCTGTACAACTCTACATTTAGAGTGCTTTATTAATTGATATTTATTTTGTATGTATGAAAGGTCACACTGTCAAAATGTAGCCTGTAGTTTTCTGTTGCGTAATTAAGGTTTTTAAAGGAGAATTGTTTGTTTTTCAAGTTATTCTAGGGTCCATCTGTCAACCTTTCACACGCTGAGTGGAATTTTTGCCAACATTCTGTCCGACCTTGCAACAGTTGCAAAATAAATATGCATCTATGGGCAGAGCATGGATAGGTCAATTGAGGAAATCTAGATGACAATAAGCAGGTATATAAAAACATGTATTATAACATTTAAATTATAGACACATTTGTGCTAGGAAACCTGGCGCAAGCGTTCTCAAATGTAGTTCTGAGGTGCTCACGCGCTGAGCAATGTAGTGCTTCCCCAGCTGTGAAACACATCAGGTACTTATCAAGTCTTTCATGAACAGCCTCTGATGTGTGTTTCTAACCAAGTTTTTTACCTGCCCGGAGGTGTGTCCTCAGGTGAGACTGAAGGAGAAATGTAAGAAGAATCCTCACAAGGCAGAGAGGGGGCGGAGTTAGGCAGGTAGACAGCACTCCACAGCATCAGGTTCCGCACATGGCACACCGGATGAAGCACCTGACAGGAAGGAGAGGAACCAGAGATAACGCATGGAGAGAGAGAGAGGTTGAAGGAAAGGACAGTAATATTGTGCTAGCATTAGTTCTCCTGTGTTAGCCTGCAGTTATCTACACAAAAGGGTATGGCATATGAAACATTCTAGCTTCTTTGGAACTATTGGAATAGCCTGATTGTGTTGCATGCATAAAAATTATAGATCTTGTGATCTGTGACATACAGCCTCGAGATCTAAAAACCTCAAGTGTCAAAATGCCCTTTTGACAGCGGGTAAGAATTAGCCCATAGTAAGTACAAGCCAGCTTTAAGTAGATTTCAGGAATAGTTTTTAAGCTCAGAACTTATAGAAAAGCGATGAAAGGACTGAACTCATAATAAAAAGCTAAAAACTTTAACTACTGCAAAGGCCGAAAAGCAGCAGTACCGTCTCGGAGTGTGGTGAGTAGAGGATGTTGTGGAAGGCTCTGTTGGCTGGCTGCAGGAGGGACCAGACGGAGCAGGTGTTCTCCAGCACACCCGACTCCTCTCGCTCCTTTCTACTGTTACACAGGAACGTCCCAAATAGACAGGAGTAGGTATGCTGCACCAGCTTCACCTGCACAACATACAACAACTCCTTAGTTGTGCTTTGTTTAACACTTTGGATTAAAACAAAACATACAGTATAAAACGTACCACAACTCTTGCACAGGCCAGATTTTATGTAATTGATGCAAATCAACAGTAACTGTGTATTAAAACGTGTGGGATTGTGTTCTCTATAGAGGATGTGTTAACTTATATTCACTTAGCAAATCAACAAAAACATGTAATTTGACTTGAGGCAAGAGTGTGGCATTTTTAACTGCTACTAACTAGGCTTTGAACACATTGCAGTACACAAGAGGAACAGTAGGGGGCGCGTGGTACCAGAAAGGCCTCGTTGAACTGAAATGAGCAGGGAAACTGCCTCTGCAGCTGATGGACACAGTCCAGCCACTGCAGGAAAACAGGACAGCGCTCGTTCCCGTCGTCCGCGTTCTCCCCATGTCCACAGCGGTCTGCAAACTTATGCCCGAAATCCAGCCACTCGGTCTCCACCAGCAGCTGGAAACCCTGTAGAGATCAAAGAGGACAGTGACTCAGAGTGCACCATGCGACAGTTCAATCACAGGAATCAACAGATTTTACTACCTATTGACTGGATTCTGCTATTAACAACAGAAGGTACATTTAGAGAGCTATTAGAAATCCTCAGCACTGTGAAACCATAAAGACTTTATCACATTTTTCATCTTCTTCTGAAAATGTTCCAAGGTTAACATCACAATTACATGTTTATATAGTTGGAAGATAAAGCGTATTATTAATTAATGATGATTTATAATAATGTATGTTTTGCACCATGTACCAGGAGCAGAAAAAGGACTGTGCAAGACACGTCCTGCGCTAAGTTTTGACTTGAGTTGTCTCTGAATACGCTTTCAACACTAATCTGATTAATCTGCTCGAGGAAGCGGCCCAAAGTACAACCAAGGTTACAAAATGTTCTTCCACATGTTGCATGCAATTACATTTCCACCACGGAAGTCTTCAAATCCCCAAAATTTACATAGCGTAGCTTCAACTAATAAAATCTCGTAAATGTTTTGACACAGATATGAAAGCATAATAGTTTTTTAAAAGCACAGATTTTAAAATTGCAAAAATGATAAAAAAAATGTCCTAATGTAGGATGTGTAATAGCCTGACTGTGAGTTGTCTATATGTGTTTCTCTCGGCTCACCTCTATGGTTCTGTAGTAGGGGTCCAGCAGCAGCTTGGACAGAGCCACTATCTGCGGCGTGCGGTCCCAGCCGTCAGAACAGTGTACCAGCACAGGCCTCCTGTCCCTATCCACAGCGTTCACCACCAACAGAGACGCCTTCAGCAGCAGAGACAGATGCTGCAGCCATTTAGTGCCCTCTAGAGCGGACAGCCAACTGAGAGAGAGAGAGTGAAACAGAAAGAGAGGGAAGTGATATTAAATCATTATAAGTAATATTAAATCATTTAATATAATGCCTTTCTCATGTCAGCCACCATAAAAGGCTTATCACTGCTGTTAGAACAAAACCTCGTACATCCATTGTTTTTCAGTTTCTGAATGCCTGTTGCCCTTTTACTTTCTGCTTAAGTTGTATGATGAACAGACCAAAAGAAATGGTCCAAAATTACTTGGAAAAAAGTCTGGTTACAATGACTAAGAGTATTAAATTAAAGATTGTTTTTTCTTTCTCCTGCAAAGTTGTCATTTTGAAGGTAAGAGGTTTTGTTCTGACAACAGCATTTTAAGTGTTATGTGGCCTTATAAACGCTGCCCTCCAGTAAAGTGTTACTGAAAGTTGTGAAACAGCTTTAGGAAATGAGTTAACCATGTTTGCAATTGTTAGACTTTGTGAAATTGAAACAAAGTCAGGAACTCTGATAATGGTTTGTGGTACAGGCCACAGGCTAATAGTATAACATTACTGTCTAAACAAAATCTTGTATCTCCATTTTTGTCATTGATTTTTTTTAAATTAATGTTTACACTACGTCAAATGTCCATGTTGAAGAGACCAACTGAATAAACCAAATTGTGTATATTTGATGCTAATGTACTCACTTGGCAGGGTCAGGCACTTGGGCACAAAGCGCCCTTAGGCACTGGAAGCTCCTCCTGATGGAGTGAATGTTGGCCATACCCATGAACATCACCTCACAGTTTGGGTAGTACTCTACAGAAGTCAGAGGAGTATAAGCACTTACTTTAGTTCACATTCAAATGGGAGGATCCCTAAAAGAACAGGACTATGAAAGCATAACATCAGTTGGGTACTGATTAAGTAAATAGGTTTGTTTACCTGGGCATTCACAGCCGCCTCCTTTGGCCCGATTGGCAACTGCGGCAGCATATGACCTGGCATCCAATATCAGCAGCTTCTGAGGAGGCGTGGCTATTGATTCCACCTCCTCATTGCCATTGGTTATGACAGGATCTAATATCCACAGGAGAAAGTCAGCTAAAACCTCTTTGGAAGTCAGATTTCATCTTCAGCCAAACAAAGAAGCTGCTGTACAGACCTGAGCTGTTGTGAATACCATTAGTATGGTGGTGACCGTTGCGCAGAGGCTTAATGGCTGCAGGGTCCATGGCACAGGCCTTAGCGATGGACTGTACCAAGTGCTCGTCATCCGCATTGCGCCACCCCCACCAGCTCACCTCAGGCTGCCCACACCGACCAATCACAGCACCTGTACTCGGATGTCTGGGTGGAGTATGGTTTTATTTAGATAAAGCCAATATAAAATGCAGAAGCACGTGTCTAAATACTAGGGCTGTTCAATTCCTGACATTCTGACTCCAGTTCCATGTGATGGGAACCTATGGGTCAATCCCAAGAGTCAACTCCACACCATTTTCTCAATTTTCTTAATGCACATTTATATGTGAGATGTTAACAGTAATGAAGAGTTGAAATGCCGGCAAGACTGAACGGCACACAGACGTAGTTCACCTTGCTTTCTAGCCATGTTAGATTATTACCTAACACTTGTTGAATTTTTGAAATGATAAACTACACTGTAGTGCACACAGCCAGATACTCATGCAAATGTCTACAAAATCTTGTGTAGAGTCAAGCAAATCTACTCAAGAGTAAACATATAAGCAAAAAACATTAATTCGGCTAGCACACATGCTAAAAAATGATTGAGAAAATTGCTACAGTCAGCTTAAATAGTTGCAACCAGATCAAATTATTATGAGCAGAATAATTGTGACAGGCTGTCTAGATAATGGCAGCGGAATCTCACATTCCACATGCGTGCTGGTGCAGCCAAGCCTGAACGTTTCTGTGTGGAAACAATTCCAGAACTTTGGAGTTGACTCTTGGTTCCCAAATGCCTTGAATTGGAGAACTAACGTTTTTTGGGAGCGACTCCCAGCCCTTCTAAATGCATATCTCGAAATGCATGTGTCGTCTGTGCTGGGATCAACTGCTAGCCACTAAAAGGGTAAACACGCATGCATGAATGTGCGCGCACACCTGTAAACAACAGCTGGAATCCTCTTCCAGGATCGGAATGAAGCCACGTTCTCTAGCTGTAAGTCTGTGATCCAAGTAGGCACCAGAAGCTTCTCAGGATAAGTGGCACAGAGTCTAAGAAAAAAAAACATATATATATATATATATATATATATATATATATATATATATATATATATAT
>JAILXH010021560.1:0-17518 GCA_023558415.1 Piaractus mesopotamicus | reverse complement strand
ATATATATGCTATGTTTATTATACCTTAATTTCATTCATTACTTTGTTATTAATAATTTCATCAATTTTGTGCAATATTAATTTCTTTCATAGTGAAAGGGTACTCTGATGGGCTGTTATAATGGATCTTAGTCAAGACTTAAACAAAAGTTAATACATGAAATAAATTTGCATGTATGCTGGTGGCATGCCCAGCACTACAGTCAGCACAGTGTTTCAGTGGTCATTGCTGCCTCATGTCGTTACAGCCTAAAGCTGTTTTGTGAATACTCTCTCTTTCTCTCTCTCTGTCTGTCTCTCTCTTTTTGAAACCCCTCAGAGCTGTGTCCGGTGCCCTGTGGCAGTCACGGTGTGTGTTCGGAGGGCCGTTGCCAGTGTGAGGAAGGCTGGGAGGGCACAGCTTGCGACCAGCGGGCCTGCCACCCTCGCTGCGAGGAACATGGCCAGTGTGTGGATGGAAAGTGCCAGTGTCAGCCTGGATGGGAAGGCGAACATTGCACCATTGGTAAATCTCCGCCAGGGCCGCATGATAAGGACAGAAACTGTTGTACTTATATTGCTACCACCTCTGTAAATCTCAAATCTCACAAAGATTCAAGTTAATAACAGGTTATTATTATTTTAGTAATATTATTTTTACAAAACACAAAGAATATAACAACAACTATGTAAATAATAATATACAAATTATGCACAAAAACACAAAAGAAGCTATTTATACAGTAATGGAATATAGACAGTAAAAGAAATACACCAAGCATTTTTGTCATTTTGGTTATGTAAAGTGAGAATTTTATTTTGACCAGAAAATGATGATAAAATAATATTAAATGATATTATAATTGATGATATCGACTATAATTCCAACATCCCAACATTTAATATGAACATTTGAATTATGTCACATCGATGATTTATTTGTCTAATTTTGCATGTAATTATACTCAATTTGTGGTATAAAAATGTAAAAAAAAACTGGCAACATTCCCCTTTAATGTGACATGGTTAAAGATGACCTGCATTATTTTTGATTAAGTTTATTTGTGTTTATTTGTGTATTCCTCGATTTATTAAAACAGAATTTTGTTCTCAAGGTTTGAGACGATGCCCAAAACATATAGTAAAAAAATTACAAAGGATTTGTTTGAAGGCTTATTTGCATATTGCAGCCTTTAGGAAAATCAGTATCTTTAAAACCAAGATTGCAATAAAGATCACCAAAGGATATATTGCACAGTCATAGTCTCTGTCTCTTCCCTGTCAGTAGGCTTTCCTAATCAGCCGCCACATCACAGCTAATTTGACGGTAATTAAACTGTAATATTTCCTCGTCAACTCACCCCCCCCACACCCCCCCTTCCTGTTAGCGTGCAGATGAGCGCACGCTTGAAGAATTAAAAATATGAAAATACATGTTTCGCTGAGAACAGAGTGGCAGGCGAATTTGCAAGTGTGTGAGCCGCGAGAGCCGTTAAATCTCAGGCGTTTACTAAAAAGCAAAGCCAAGAACTCATTTCACCCCCTTTGCACTTAAACAAGGGAATTAAAGGTTTGCGCTGTAGCTTTCCTCGGACGCGCCAAACTAATTGCAGCTCCCAACTCCCACCTTAAAGCCTCTTTTAAACATGCCAGTAGTGAGAGTGTGTGTGTTAGCTGTGTTAAATGTGCTAAGTGCTCTTCTTCTCTTCTTGTTTCTTCCTCTGCAGCCCATGATCTGGATGTGGTGGTGAAAGGTGAGTGGAAGCCTTATCTGTTGCTCAGACTAGAAATGAATCCATTCAGCTTCACCATGGATTTTCTGTGCTTGAATAGCAGAGTAACGCATGCCAGTAATATTTTACTTGAATCACATAGTCGATTATAATGCATTTCTGTTCTCTGTGAGGTGTATTGTATAATTTAGTACTGTGGGAGAGTTAATGCTATCATTTCAGATGTCTTTTTGAGGAAGAATTGAGTGAATCGATGTTAAAAGATTCTTCCCATCTAATAAATGTTACAGCATGGTCCATTATGAAACGTAGATGTCTATACAGCCATTTGCCTCCATGACTAGTGTGTTGGAAGTGCAGAGTCAGTGGTGAAGGTAGCTAACTCTCAGTGTTGGCGCTGTGTCAGATGGCTGCCCGGGGCTGTGTAATGGAAAAGGCCGCTGTACACTGGAGCAGAGTGGCTGGCGCTGTGTTTGTCAGCCTGGCTGGAGCGGTCCTGGCTGCAACGCGGTGACAGAGCGCGAGTGTGATGACAACACCGACAACGATGGAGGTAAGAAAGCCAAACTTTCAGACAAGGTGAAAAAGCAATGTCTGACTTGTGAGTAGATCTTCTTTTGAGCTGGCTCTTTGGAATAAACCGGAAAAAAAGTATTTTTAAGTCTTAAAGCTGCTCTAAGTAAGATTTTTTTGCTAAAATTGAGTAGCATTGCTCATGCTGAAGTCACATTCTGCTTTTCATAGCAGTACGTGACTGACCGCAACATGAGGCCATGTAATTGTTGTCATTGTGACTGAAGAGGAGAGCTTTAGCAGTGTGTATTGTTTATTTAAGGTGGAGAAAGGAAGGAGGACGCTCTGTGCTCTTTTGTGTTGTGTAATATTGGGTTCTTTTGGAATTCAACAATGACATTTTGGCATGCATGGCTCCCAAAAAAATCAACATCTGGTTTATTTCACCACTGCGATTGAAAGGCAAAAGTGGGGAAAACTGCACACTTGACAGAACTTTTAACTTACCACTGCCGTCTGCGGAATGTTGCCCCTGGTTTTAGCGGAATTTTCTGTCGCACATCAATTGAAAACAATGGAATATCCAGGTTGCTGTCGTCCACCTGCCGCCAACATGTGGACGCAGCGTAAGTCAGGAGAAAAACGATATGCTAAAATATGGTGACCGTATGCTGCTGCAAGTCAGCCCGTAAAGCTGGAAAGAATACTTCAAAGCCCAAGAATAAGAGTATATAAGTATATAAATTGTTTATTGAAAAACTACTTGAGTAATTTGTGTTATTTTTTTAAATCCGCAGTCACAACCTGAGTTGGCTTTGCTATATCATTGAAAGTTATCTGTACAAACAAAACTGAAGTGAAACACTACACGAGAAAATCCTTTGCTAGTGCATATTTACATGTCTTTGTACTGTGTAAGGTTTGCATTAAACCACATGCATTTCATGATGAGATGATTATGTACGGCTTCCAGTATCTGTTTCCAACAATGGAGTTATGAATCTCTGAAACACTGTGCAGAGTTTCTTTTGGTCTTGTTATTGTTAGTATAGTTTGGTTTGTTCTTCTTTAAAAAATCAGATTATGTTGTTAAGAGTCAAAATAACTCAATTAATAATTCAATTAATAATATAATTTTTCGTGACATTCCTACTGTTCATTAGCTCCTTGAATGATTTTTTTTTACATTAACCAGTAGCTAGCTAACAGGTACTTTCAATAGAACATACACAGCAGTTTTTAAGTTACATAAAAAATAAATAAATAATGAAGAGCTGCCATTCTTATTCTAAAGCAACAAAGTAAGAAGACAATTGTAATAGGACACAATACCGTTGCTCGAATAAGTTGGCCAGCCAGCTAACTGCTTGTGTGCTTCCTCAGGGTGGAAATTGAGTTAAGCGGAAATTTTGATTTATTATAGGCATATTTATCCTTAGTGTGCTGGTAAAATTATCCTCTTTCTTACTTCGCCAGACTTGATGTCTTTGAACACGTCAGGGCTGTGTGTTTTTGCGGCTGGAAGCTACTTTGTTTTGATTGGCTTTCGGAGCCCAGTCACTTCAGTTTAACTGGGCTTTTCTTGTGTATGAGCTGAAACGCATGTTTATTTTATTCGCTAATGGTTGTCAAAAATTAAAGTAAAAAAAAACTATATAACAAATGAACTTAAGTAAAAGTACTATGCTTTAACTGTACTCAAAAAAGTTACAAGGAAAAATGTAGTCAAGTACAGTAATGAGTAATTTAATGTAAATGTAATTTGTTACTTTCCACCTCTGAAAATAATTCACATTATTAATATAACATGTGATTCCACTTTTGAATGGTATTGTATCTCCAGTGCAAAACTAAAGATGTAAGATTTGGACACCAAATAATTGGTCTATTGATTAGACTGATTAACCCCTTCAACTCCTTGAGACCACCGGTGGTTCCAAAACACACTTTGTCATATTCTTCATGACTTTCATATTTCATAAGCTACATTCAAAAAGTGGGTCGTGTGAGAGCTTCTTTCCAGTCAAATAGATGGGTAATGTAATTTTTAACCCTTATAATAAAAGACCATTTTTTTTGTCTACTGAAATTCGACCCATTTTTCCACAAATCTGCTATAAACTATAAACAGATGGTGTCTCTTCAGTGATCTGCTCTGTAAAAATTATTTTTATAAAATAATACAAAGAGCATCTAAGATTTTTGGCTTTCAGCAGTAAATTATAAGCATACAGCAATATGTGTATGATCATAAAATACATGTTCTGTTAATTTGAGCTTTTACAAAAAATAAATAAATAAATAAAAATTTACATTTATTTTATTTAAATAACTTGCCTTATGATTTGGTCATGTAAATTAAGATAAAAAAAAAAAAAAAGTACCCTGGAGAAGTTGAAAATTGTATAAATTTTAAGTGACTTGAAGCTGTTAAAACTTTCAGAAATAACTAATTGTCTGATGTAATCTACAGGATGCAGATATGAAGGCTTGTTACAATTTAGTATGAGTGTTGGAATGACTTAGATTTTGAGTGTGAGGAGTTCACTAGTTTCAGTTTCCTACTGACTCTCTTGGTCTTCCAAGAAGCCGTTGGTGCAAATTTTTTGCATTTCTCCAGGCTGGTCTGGCCGTTGGCGGCTGTTGTCGAAAAGCCAGTGTGGCCCAATCGCTGAGTGAATTTTAAGTCTGTGCTTGTGTAGGTTAATACCTTTGATGTCTACCAATCCTCCTGAGATGAAAGATGAGGGAAAACATGCACTCTTCTTTTTTATTGCGTATTCTGTTCAAAAGGAAAACAAACACAGAGAAAAAGATGGAACAAACTAAACCAATCTCTCCCTCGTTTTGATTGCATGAGCGATTTTGCGCTCGAGGGCCCCTTGCGATGCACAGGTGACGTTCTAGGAAGATGATTTGTGGCTTTGTTGGCTGGGTTAAGATGAAAGGCGATGCTGCTGATTGAGCTCAGGCTCTCACCGAGGCATGTGTTCTTTTTAATATCACTTCTGTCCTCCCCCCAACCCTCACCTCCCTCTTACTCCAAGACGATTGATGTGGAGATTTAGAGCCAAAATCTGACATGCATCTGAATGTGTAGTACCAGTCAAATGTATGTATGTTTTTTGGAATCTTAAACACATTTCAGTTTAAAGGCTTATATTTCAATGCTTGTTTCTAATGCACATATAAATGGTGAAGTAGATGTCTGTGTATGATAAATTTTGTTATCATGATAATATGCTTTTCTCAGTATGGTGTGGACTGTGAAAAACTGTTGCATGTCTTATTACAAAAAGAGCGTAAATAGTGTTTTTAGTCTTTGATTGGATTTTGTGCAGCGCAGTGTGTGAAATGTTATATAAAAATGATTGTACCTGGAGTTTTTCATAGCAGTTTTTAAATCTGGCACTACTAGCACATTCTGTCTATGTGGCAAAATATTGCAATACATATCGTGTATCAGGGAAATGTCTTTAAGTATTATTATACAATGTTTTTTTTTTTTTTTTTCCATATATGAAGCTCTCTTATTGGTTAGTATTCAAGAGCTGAAGAGAAGACCTAACACATTAGATTAACTAATAATATATATCAACCAATCACTTTCTGATTCACAGTAGGCAGGACCTCCTGGAAGTCCTAGATACATCACTGACTGTGAATTCGAGATACAGTCACAGTGAAACTGCTACAAGGTAAAACATAGGCTAAAATGTCTTAGCTTCAAGTCACATGGAATGTCTTTTAGAAGTTTCAAATGTAAAATGTATAATTTGGAACAGCCAACATTTTTTTTTATGTGAATCGCGGTTAGGTTAGCACTAACAAACTACTAGAAACCTATTGGGGTGCTATCAGAAATTAGAGTTACCAAAGAGGTGAGTATTATCATGTTTTGACATTTATGACTCAAAATCTAGCTCTAATAGTCACAGTTCACCACTATCATCACTGAAGCTTCAAATGTAATATGTTTAATATAGAATGGTCAAAAAATGTTCATGTGAATCGGCACAGAGCTAGCAAACTACAAGAATTCCAAGAAATTAGCATTACCGCAGATGTTTCTTATGTTTTGACCAAGTTTGACATTTATGTCTCAAATTGAAAGCTTAGCTCTTACAGTCACAATTTTCCACTTTGTTCAGTAGCATCATATTTTCCATAACCCTTCTATAAGTACTTTTGGCCAGTTTAAAATGTAGTTTATTTTTCTTATTTTGAAATGGAGTGAGCAGGGCAAGTGTGGTGAGGGGGAGGGATGGAGAAATGAAGGGAAGGGGACGTTGCTGAATCCAGGCCCGATCATTAGCCATGTCATCTGTATCGTTCACCAGCATGGCTGCTAGCCATGATTGCTAAATGTTCCAGTGGATGGCTTGCCACTGCTGGTGCTGGAATGCTCAATCCGCCAAGCTCCAATGAACACTCTAAATCACCAAAGCGTTATAAGCTAAATATTTTGTCACAAAGAAGACGCCAGCGTTGCCTCTCTCGATCCCCTCCTTGCCCTCTGCTGTTTCTCCTCTTGTTCTTTGCGCATCCGAGATCACATGAAAGAGGGAGTTGCTGCTGAGCGGCTTTTTAACGGAGCTTCTGTTGTGCCGAGGCTCACGTTTTAGAATTGAGAGCCTGCAGGGATTATTCAGCTCACCAGCAACTGCAGCACCATTCAGATCCATTCCGAGATAATGATGAAGTGTATACATGGTCTTCACGAGTCTCACTTTAATGTGGCCAGCTAATACGCCTGTTTGAGCTAGCCAGATGCTATCTGGGGAAGGTTGGAGGGAGGGGTGAGCGCTATTCAATTACGTGCCTCTGGAGTTCAGAATCAAAGTCTAACACGCATTTGTGTCTGGGTTTGACCAAGTGCTCATTAAAACGTGCATTTATATTCTGAACGAGGCATCATTAGGAGCAGGCCTTAGGGAAACAGATGACAATCAAAGGCTTTACAGCTGTGGCAAAGCGGCCACATAATGAAGTTAGGCCGAAGTTAATGGTTTCTGAAGAAACCGAAGAAGCTCCCGCACCATAAGGGTTAGGTGTAGCCTCTAGCCAAACCTGAATGCGTATAGCTGAATGTGAACAAGTGCATTTTGCGTGCATATGTAATAAAGTAAATTTTAAGTTCCATTTCCATCCTACCATTGAATTACGGATCCTGCAGTAGGCAGAATCATATATGCAGGGCTGGAAATTGGCATTGGAAATTGTGTTCATTTTCACATTAAAACGTATTGCACCAAAACACTCAAATGCTGTATGGTTCCATCAACCACATTTTGACTGAGCATTGCAAATGAATCTAGATTTCTATCCAGCCTTGGCATTTTCATTACAGACCTTAAAATCATCAATATCTTAGTTAAACACCAAAAATGTACTTTTAATCGAAACTGCCCTTAATACATGACATAAGACACAGGGATCAAAACAAGCTTTTAAAAAAAAAAAAAAAACCCACGTGTTTTTTTTTGTGGGTTGTTCTGGCTACCGCACTTACACAGTAACTCCACAACTGAGGTGGGGGCTTATCCTGCTTACGGCTTTACCAGCAAGCCACAAATAGTAAGAGACCAATAATTATGTCATCAGCATTTCTGAAATGAAGTACTGACCCCAATACACATCCTGCCTGTGTTTAGATGGAAAGATTGTAAGAGCAAAATATGTAAGTGACTTTGAAAGTGCATAAACCCCTCATCTGAGAGTGGCACAAAGGCACTGATCTACAGAGATGGGGAAAAAGTGTGGAAATTCTGGTTAGATGAGTCATCCCCCACTATATTCTTAACAAGTGGGCAAGTATATGTGTGGTGTACACCAATGACTTGTCACCAAGTCCACACTTTCGATGTGTGGGTTTCCTTAAGTGTACACTAATGTGTCTGATTTCCAAATTTATCAAAAGTGCGTAAGTACTCGTTAACTCTGCCAGAGCATGGCTGTGTATCATATTTTTGCCGTCATTCTTCCATTATTAACGTTCTCTAAAATTTTCAAAGCAGCATTTTACAACATCACCAGTGCCCTGAACTGTGGGATATATACTTAGCCCAATATCACTTTGATACACAATTCAGGGAAGTTGCATTTAATGTGCGTTTAGTGTAGGCATGGGAGATGAGAAACGCACCAGAAAGCACATGAACACACTCACAAGTAGACACAGCTAGTGTAAAATTTGGGACAAGGCGCAAGAGAACAGGACTGATGCCAAAAGTGAGATGGTCCGGTGGTTCGCTATGCTATGGGGGCATGTTGCTAGCATAATCTGGATCCACTTATTTCTTTAGATAAGGGGTGTCAAACTTAATGACTAAAAGGGCCACATTAAAAAAATCTAAGCAAATCTGTGGGCCAGAGAACACCTATGTTTTATTTCTTTTTTAATTAACATTTTGCTGTAAACCAAACTGACGATTGTTTATTCAAAATATGCAAAAATGTCAAATGTAAAATATAGGCACTCGCAGTAGACCTTGAAATATTACATGAATACTTGAAATATTCAAAATTTGAATGTGCCCAGGAGCTCGGTCTTGTAAACCTACCTATTTGCTTGAACTAGACACCTGGCATCCTTTCTTTGCTGCAAGTTCATTAATACTTGGGCTCAATTTCTGAGCTAATGTTAAGTGTTTATATTGGCTGAACTGCAGTTAGTTGTTTGGTGACATGAGTGGTCTAGGACAGGTGTAGAATTGTGTAGAATTGAGGTGTAACCGCTGTGTACTAAAGTTTGATGTTGTGGTAGGAGAGTCAGAGGGCACACTATGTTGCAGTGCATGCTGGGGACTATAGTGCAGCGCATTGTGAAACGAGCTAATATCAATAGAAAATTAAAATACTTTTGCGGGCCAGATAGGATTGTTTCATGGACTTCAGTGAAAATACCACCAACCACAGATCACATGTGCTAGCTGAATAGTTTGATAAGAATGAGAAAGATATGCGGTTGTATGCAAATGTTTGAACAACCCCAGTCAAGTTACATGTTGTTGATTTTCTAAATGTGAATGACAAAGTACGACAAATTTTAGTGCACAATTTCTATTTATTTTCTGAGCTTAACGTATTGTAAAAAAAATGTACAGAAGTGTGTTGTCTGTGGAGCACATGTTAACTTATTTTCACTTAGTTAATCAGCTAAACATGTCGTTTTACCAGTAGTGCCCCAAATTTTTCCTGTGTCTGTAAATCACATGACTAGCAATCAGTGCTTTGAATAGTTGTACACACACAAAATCATATTTTTCATTGAAACAAAAAAGGTTTACTAAGTATGTGTTTCGGTAGTGCCAGTTTTTAAGGTACAATGCTAATTTAAGACTTTGGAAAACATTTACTTAACAGTGGAATCAATATGCTCACCATGTGGTCATGAGGGACAGGGATGCAGTCTCACTTCCTGCTCTAAAATGCAGGGGTGTGGCTAAAATAAGACTTGTAAACTAAAACTCTTGACATGGAAAAAAAGGTTCTGAATTAAAAAAAAAATTTTAATAATGATAAATGTCTTTCAATTTCACTTTAAAAGAATTTAAAAAAAATGTTTACAAAACAACACTGGGAAAAAGTAAATAAAAGATGTAAGTATTGTTATCACAAGTTGAAATTTAGGACTTAAGGTTTGGGACAGCCACCTCCCAATGGAAAGCACCCTTTGAATAATGACTTCCTATATATATTTAACATATTACTACCTTAAATAATGCCTGGGGTTTAAACAGACCATTCCATACCATTATCCTTGTACATACTGTTGTAAATCTCTGTCCTTGCTGAAAGGAGAGAGGCAAGAGGCCACAGGATACTGGAAGATGGTTTATTGTAGAGCTCCCAAGTCCCAGCCTAGCCTTGCCTAAATGTGACAATTCTGACAAACAGGCTTAACACAATGCAGTTGTTAATTATTAATCTCTGCTGAAATCAGGAGACACAGAAATAAGCACCCCAGTCAATAACTGTTTTGAATACAGAGCTAGATGAGAGTCAGTATTTGCACTGATGATTAGTCATGTGGACTAAGAATAATCAGCATTGAGACTCAGATCTTATGCTGTCATGAGTGAGCTTTACATTTTAAGAATAAAAATATGACTTAAAAAGAAGAAAACAAATATCCCATGATATCTAAAGTCTGAATACTTAATTGCTTTTTTATTTTATTGTATTTTATTTTTTTATTTATTTTTTTTTGTTATTAGTTTTGTAGAATGGTTCATATATCTGTTCATTCTTTAAAATGAGTGTCCTGAACAGATAGAAATTGCCTGGTGTAGGGAAACATGTAGCTTGCAGAATATACTGATGCTTTAGAATAATCTCCTGTTTCAGAACCTGTTAGCTGGATATTTATAAGCCATTTGGCACCTCTGTGGCAGGAATATTCGTAGGAATACACAGCAGGGACATTTACAAGTCAAATGTGTTTCGCAGTGGTGTGTAATTGTTTGCCCCCTTAGGAGGAGATGACCTTGAACTGAGAAGCTTCAGTTCATTCCCTTCTAAACTTCTTTATCTCAGAGCAACAAGGACTCAGTGGGCCAGCCATGCAGCAGATAACGTGGCGGTCAGGATCACAATATTGCTAATATGGTTTTAAATAGCTCATTATAAAATGGACAAAAGCTATTATTCCCAGTGCTCCAAGAGAGTATTTTTTTTTCCCTACTGGCATTTATAAAGTGATGCTGTAGTTAGCTAGAAATGTCAGCGCCATTCCTACTGTTGGGGGAGGGGGTAGAATTTATATGTGAAATTGTTATGGAAATATGCTGCCATTTTTATGGATGCTATTGCCTCTTTATTCAGATACAAATGCTCACGCGAAGGTCAGGAGAAAAAATCTATTTGGAACTTGAGGGAAATTATGTAGTATTTTCGAATCAGGGCTGAAAGTCAAACCCTAAGCGAGCAGCACAGAATGCCACCTGCTTGAATTTAGATAATAATCATGTAAATGCTGCCTGTGACTCAAATGAAAGTGTTGGTTCCACTTGCTTCCACATCTGCAGAAGGATTTTATTTTTCTGTCCTGAGAACCATACAAGTATTGCATTTCCTCTGATATATGCAGTGCTGGTCAAAAGTTTGGCCACACCTGATTGAATGTGTGCTTTCTGTGACATTTTGATCTAAAGGCTTGTGCTTAAATGATAGATTTTTTAAAAAACTAATACAAGTAGTGAAGTCAATGCATATGTATGAATTTAATTCCAAAACAAAAAATTTATTTAAAAAAAAAAAAAAAACAGCAAATAGCAGCACTCAGCTTCAAGCCAGAAATGTCATCCCAGGTGGCTCTTTATAAACCGCAGGAGAGAATGCTAGAAGTGTACTAAGCTGCATCAACGCAAAAAAGGAATACTTTGAAAAACCTAAAATAAAAGGGAACTGATTGCTCACAGTTTCTGCATAATTCAATGGTTAAGACGTAAATAGCCAGAGAGGTTTGATGTGAAATGCTCAATTCTAGAAAGACCTACTCTGTCAGTTGTTCTTCACAGTGGTGATGGGAACCAGGGGCCATATTAAAGAAACTTCCTTTATTTTGTCTTAACTTCTGACAGGTCAAGATCATATTTTTAACAAATTTGCATTGCAGAAACAAATCTTAATTTAGGAATCTTATTTTATCTTACAGCATCTTATCTCAAGTTAGGAAATCTTGTCGCTAAGCGACCGACCATACGTGAACAATTGAACCCTGAACACGTTATCAAAATAATCAAGTTAGTTAGCCAGACTGCTAGCTACTGTTACTGATGTAAAAAAGGTCAAGCAAAACTAAAACACAATAAACTTCATATTAAGAATATTGTGACAGTGCTTTGTCCTGTTTATTAGGGTGGCGTTGCTGACCAGTTTCAGTTACAGTTTCCCAAATGCTTTAGCCGACCATGCTAATGTTGTTCCTCCCAATAAACAGACTCACATTCAGCTCTGTCTCCTCATTATTTACCACCATCACTGTATTATTTTATCTGATGAGTTTTCATCAACGTTAACACACAATACGAGGGGATGGTGGAGATCGTGTCTGCAGTGTCTGGGGCTTTTAAAACACCCTCACTAGTCAAAACTGTTTTCAATGTAGATAAAGGTAACATCATTATGCTAGTTATAGTGAACTATGCTACCTGTCACAGCATAAAACAATAGAAAAAGACATGGCACAAGGTATATGCAGGGTGTTATAAGAGAAAAGTGTACCCAAAGAGCACTTTTTTTTTTTTTCAAATTTACCGGTATATGACCGCTATCAACAACACAAATAAAAACTCAGAAGATGTGTAGATACACTGTACTTTTAGATAGTAAATAACAGCTATATTTGGGTTAGAGACATTGTGACCCTTGGTTCCTTTTACCACCACTGTAAAGAAACCTGTGTTGGTAAGTTGGTCTACAATGAACTATTTCACATCAAACCGCTTGTGTTACTTCATGGTTTTGATATCTTCACTTTTATTGTAAAATATGGAAAATAATTGAAATGAGGAAAACCATTTCTAAAAGTAGGTATGTCTAAGATATTTGCTGGTACTGTGCATATGTATTATTAGTCATGGGAGAACAGCTTAAGTTGAATAATCTTTATTTCAACCTGGAGTGTTTTGTGGGGTTATATCATCTGTATCTGTTTGTTTTGTACATTGTCAGGACAAAAATGAAAACAAGAAAAAACAGTTCTAACCTACCTTATCAGGATCAATAAAGTGGTCCTGACTTTGCAATTTGCTTTATTATAAAAGCTATATTAAATTCTTCAAAACTGTAGGATTAGGCTTTGAACATTCCTATTGCGGAACAGTAGTTACATATTGTCGCTGTTGAGATGAAACCTTCTCTAAATCTCTGAAATGGTAACTTTATATGAGAAGGAGGTGTTCTTAAATTTAAATGTTCTTAACTTCCCAATTTTTATTATTATTAAGTAATTTTGGGCCATTTCTATTGGCCAATTCATCATGAACAGTTAACAATGGCAGTGTTTTTTTTTTATGAAAATTATTAGCTTTTGATATAACAACAATATAGACAGTACTGTGCAAAAATGTGAGTTCATTAGATTTAAATAGTTATTTATTTGAACAGTAAACATTTGTTTGCTCAGAAAACACCAGTACTCTAATAAATGCAAGCAATATTAATACAATGAGGAGTGATTTTATGTGTGTTAGTGTTACTTGTGGTTGACATCCAAGACTTGGCTCATCAATAGATTCAGAATACATATTAAAAAGATGCATGGGAAAAACTGCTGTTGTACTGTTTACTTAGTTCACACTGTTCCTTGCTGTTACTGGTTGGCAGTTTTCTTGATGGAATTCTTCTTTTAATGTTTCATAAAAAATAATTTGAACATAATTCCAATACGTTGTTTTTTTTTTTTTTACTCTCTTGCTTTTTTTTGTAATTTGACTGCAAAATGGGGAGCTATGTGATTTTCAGTTATGTAAAATCATGCCATGAAATGCAGGCACAAGTCCAGTATAGCACCACTGCTAAGCTTATTATTCATGATGTCTGCTATCGAGGAAACTGTCTAGTTTGATCGTCCCTTTAAAGGGCTTAGTAATGCTGAGATAAATAACTGGCTCCTCACATTGATTTATCAGGAACTTCGCAAACAAGCTGTTTGTGGAGTTCTTTGTTAGGTCCATCCAATTAGCATGTTTGCTACAAGCACTGATTTTGAGGTTTTTGTTTTAATAGGTGATAAACAAGCATTGTGTTTCTTTATAGATTATGTTTTTTTCCCCATTAATAACTATGTTTTTTATTTAGTGGGTAAGTATTCTTACAGTTCTACATACTGCCTTATCAGTGTAGCGTGGGCTTAACACAGATACTTAATTTTCCCACTACTTGTATTTCATTACATCCAAACCCTGTTTATATTTTACAGTGTTTGCTACTTACAGGATATATTTTGACATTGCACTAAGGTATATGGACACCTGCCAAAGTATATTTTGACCTTTTAAAAAATGTTGGGCATGGAACAACAAGAAGCCGCATGAGGAGGAGGACTTGTATCTCAGACATGCTGATGTTAAAATTCACAGAGAGGCACTTTGCAGTCATTGTGCTGGCTTAAACCTTACTAATATAGTAAAGTGCGTAAATACGTTTGAGTCTTTTAGAGTCTAGCTAGTGTCTTCGTTTCTGACATGTTGCCAGCAATTATGGATTCATTTGTTAGACCAAAGTCTTATATTTTGTTACTTATTCATGCTTTACAGTCAGTGTCACCCCACCCCCTGTTCCCCACCTCAGCACCAAAGTGTATTTCAAATCTGTGGAAAACACTGTATACAATTTATATGGACATATGTATGACCTCAGGTACAAGATATAAAAACAGTTGTATGTATTTGTGTGTATTTCAGATGGCCTGGTAGACTGTGTGGACCCGGACTGTTGTCAGCAGGGAAGCTGCAGTAATAAGCCCCTTTGCCAGGGCGCTCCTGACCCTCTTGCCCTCCTCCAGCAAAGCCACAGCCAGCCGCCTTCCACGCCCCTTCCCACTCACACCTTCTTTCAGCGAGTCCGCTTCCTCCTGGGCAAATCTGGCACACACACGCTGCACGGAGACGTTCCCTTCGACGGCAGGTGCGAGCAAATGTGTAAATATATCACGCCACACGTCACTCCAGCCGCTGTCTGTGTTTTATCCCTGTCTTTTACGTCTATCAATATGTAATCATATAAAGTCAGATTGTTTGTTACATATTTATGCTTTATGAGGCCTTATGCTGCTGTAGCAGGTATAAAAATGTCGCCGTAAATTTCCCCTGAAAGCCTCTCGTTCGCACTCTGAACAGAGAAAAATGGTGCAGGCCTGTTTTCACAATACAGACTGGAGGGAGAGAGAAGGAGAGAGCCTTTTCTTTTCCTGTTTTGAAAAATAGTCAGACACACTTTTTTTCCTGCTCCTCTCCCACACACACTACCGAATAAACAAATAAATTAATTAAATGGCCTGTGTTGCAAGGGGGAAATCAATTGCGGTGTGCGGCACTTGAGTAACAAATTGTAGTGCACAGCAGCTCAGAGAAAATTCCGTCCTTGCACATTTATCCTGCTTGCGTTTGAGGCAAAACCAGAGGCGCATGCAGATTTTTTTTTCCTCCCTTGCCAGTCTGCCCTGTTAGCTCACCGCTAAACGATCAGTTGACATTCAAAAAACCCTGATTCACTTTCCCAAGAGCTTAAGTCTCCATATGTCCACACTCTTAAGAATGAAGTTGCCAGTAAAGCATTCTTTGGAGCACTTTTGGTTCACTAAAACCTTTCAGCTGATGATTCTTTTGAAGAACTATTTTTGTAAACGAGATAAAAAGTCTTGTAAAAAATCTTTTTAAAGTTTAAAGAGCATGTACACTATTGTCCAGTTTCCTGGACTGGGATTAAACGTAGATGTGGACTGAATTGCAATGCCAATGGTGAAAATTCTTTTTAGGCTAGGATTAGACCTAATCCAAGTCAGGGAAACCAGCCCTATATGTCCAAGATGTCTGTAGACACTTGCTCATCAATATCTGTCGTTTGCTGGAGTAACAGCCTCTACTCTCCTGGGATGGCTTTAGCCCTAGATGCTGGGACATTGCTATAAGGATTTAATTGCATTCAGTCACACGAACATTAGTGAGGTCAGATACTAGTGTTGGCTTATTAGTTCTGGATCACAAATGCCACTGTAACTCAACCCAAAGGTATTTGATGGTTCTCCACCACTCCATACAATGCGGTTTCACTACTCCACAGGCCAGTGCAGGGGCTAAGTACCGCTTACATGTGGCTGCTCCGGACTGTCCTGTTCTACTGGCACTCATTGAATTCTCCAATTAGAAGGAGTGTCTGGGCTCTTTTGGATATATTATGTATCATGGAAAGATAGTTTTACCTAGGTTCTTTTAAATAAATGTGTTTGATGTAGTATGTAACAGTGCAACATATGCTCCACAGTGCATACAGTGGAAATTAAGCTGCAAAAATGGGCTGTTCAGAAATAATAATTTTTGTGTTCACATGTACAATCGTATGCAAAGTTTGAACACCCCAGATATGTTTTGTTGATTTTGTTGTTGAAGTGGAACTAAGTACCAATCTTCTACAGGGCAACAAACTTACATATGACATTTTCTATTGATTAGCAGAGTTTAACCTATCAGAAAAAAATAAAACTATATAAAATGTGCCATAACAGGCCTGATCTTTTCCCAATGTAAATTTCAGCAAATAAACAGTAATTGTGTTTTAAAATGTGCAGAAACGTATTCCCTGTAGAGTCTAGAGGATATGTATGTATTTCACTTAGAAAATCAATGCAATGTAACAAAGCTTAAACTTTTGCATTTACTTTATCTACCTATTCAGCCTACAGCAGTTTAGCCCACCTATTCATATTGCAGGAATGAAAAGTATTTCAACACAGATTGTGTTGAATCAGGCATGATACAGGGCAGCCAATCAGAAGAGATATTATTTGCATAATAGCCTTAAGGCTTGTTTAATTGTAAGGGATGAAGAGAGGTTGAAAAATGAAAAATGTTAGAGTGAAAAAACACAAATGTCAGAAGTGAAATTCAGAGAAAATCTAAAATAAAAAAAATACACATGGTGTAAACATTTTACATCAGTTAGATTGCTGCACACATAAGCCAAGAACCAGTTAGGCGGCTACTTTTAATAGTGTAATGTTTTAATTAATAACATAGTTACTTTTTTTTGTTTGTTTGTTTTTTTTTGGTCTAAGTGTGTGATTTACAGCAAGGGGAAGATATTATTGGTATCAGAGGAGGCGAGGTGAGAACTGGTAGGCTACAGAGTGTGTGCAAGAGACCTTGGTGGAGAATTTCAAACGGGGGGGAGAGAGAGGGGGAGACAGGGAGGGCCAAGCGAATGAGTAGGGAACTTGAATGAGGTTGGAAATCTGGATTTCGCGGGCCCCATAAATCCTGCTGCGGCTAAGTGCCGGAGTTACTGAAGTCATTAGACTTTGAAGGTCTTTATTGCTGGAGGTCGGATTTGACGGTGGACTCATGGGCCCAGGCAGCGGACGGATATTAAGCTTGGCAACATATGTGTCACATTGGGGCGGAATTGCTCTCTCTTTGAAAAAGCAGCAGGGAGACAGGCAGCCAGGGGCACTGGCCTG
Source organism: Piaractus mesopotamicus (assembly GCA_023558415.1). Lineage (NCBI taxonomy): Eukaryota > Metazoa > Chordata > Actinopteri > Characiformes > Serrasalmidae > Piaractus > Piaractus mesopotamicus. Next base: position 112 of record JAILXH010021560.1, on the reverse strand, counting down.
GACCCGGCCTGAATCATCCTGCTCGCTGCACTGTGGATCACAATTTTCCTCAGGTTGTCCTCAATTTCAGTAGCTTCCACCCTTCAACCACCCCCATAACCCCCCCCCCCCC
>JAILXH010021546.1:1444-12237 GCA_023558415.1 Piaractus mesopotamicus | reverse complement strand
TTTTTGAACAGTAGTTTCAACAGTGTATGTTCAAGTGCAAGTGTGCTTACCTCTGTCTGCACCATAGCTGGTCTCTGTGTTCGCAGCATTTTGACAGTTTGGAAGATGTCGACCACTCCTTCATAACGCATCCTCTCCAACACTATACTCAAAGTGATAAATACCCCTGTCCTCCCAACACCAGCACTGTAACACACAAACACATTTTCTTACCAATCAACTATTTGGACAGACCTCACTCCTACTGCATACAGCACAATATTACGACAGCAGCTAGAAAAGGCAAAGAAAATACTTGATTTCACTCAACTGGTTCACTCAGTTTTAAATTATTTTGTGTTAATGTCACAATAGCTATAGGTTGATATCACAACAAAAGCAGAAATGTCATTAAGCACAATCACTTATTTATACACTATTAAAACGTCATCACATCATATGCTGTATTATGAAGTTTATCATTCAACAAAAATATCAATCAAACAAAAATAAAGGCAATGTGTGCTTCTATTTTTGGACATAATGATATAACTTATATCTGAAATATTTTATGGCATAATTTGCAGAATGGGTTTTGAGGTCCAGAACATTACCATGCTCACCTGCTTTAAATAGTTTTTTTCCATACCTATTTTTTTAATAGACAGCAGTTCAAACAATGAAAAAAACCTAATCAAATCAGTGCTGAAGCCACGGTTGAGAGAACAATCCTCAACGTATGTAGTAATTAAATAATTGAGCCTCTGTTTGGTGATACAAGCGACAATGTGATGTCTGGACAAATTGCAGTCAAAAGGTCTCAGAACATTTTTTCATGGTATGTGTGCCACGCTCTTTATTTGCAGTCAGTCAGACAGGATTGTGGTACTGATTTAACTCTGTACTACAGAAAAAAAAACTTGTTAATTTTTTCAACTTTATCAACTTGGCACCAACAAAAACCCAATACTTTTGATATCTCTATTTTATGTGTTTTACCATGTTACCCATTTCTTACCTTGCCAATCAGAACATTTACTCACCTGCAGTGTACTGTGATTGGTCCATCTTGACCGAACTGCTCTTTTGTTTTGTGTACTTGACCAATGAAATCAATGAAGCCTTCTCCAGATTTTGGCACACCCTGCTCTGGCCAGTCAGTGAACTGGAACTGCCGCACAGTTCGGGACTGTCCATCCTAAGAAAAGAAATGTGAAATGAGGCCTCTGGAAAATATATGTGTGTGTGTTAGTGTGTATGACAAAATAGTCAGACCATTCCAGACTGCTCCAGAAAAGGACAGGGTGTCTTGGTACATGGTGAGTTAGAGCTGTGTGACTCACTGAGTGAGAGTTCTCGTTCTCCACAATAACAGAAAAAATGAAAACTACCATTTCAGGAACATTCTGCAAGTTCCCAGATCAGTTTTTTCAGAACCTAGCGTGGATATCGTCTGTAGTTGTGTATCATTAAAAAGAAATTCAGATGTTGCTCTCAAGTTATGCATTTGTTGAAGGTTGTGCTCTATTGTTGCTTAATTCTGAGAATCCTTTAGAGCATACCTAGTCCTGTTAAATTGGCTGAAGTGAAGCACAGTACATACATAAATGGAAAAAACTACCATTGCTAAATGTGTAACTACTTACCTTAGAATCTCGAAAAATGATAATATGTGATAAATATGATGCATGTTGTGTAATGTGAAAATGCCTTCAAGTATCATGATATTATACAGGGAGATTCACTCGAAAGAGGCCCCGGATATTCTGTAATAACTCTTGCTAGGATGAAGCAATCTGAACGAAACAACGTGCAATGTGCTCCTCAGTATATGGAGCTTCGGACGAGCCAGGATGCCCCTGCATCGAAGCGATGAGGTAGGCACCGAACAGCCGTCGTGACGTTTAACCTCTCTAATGCTTGCCGTTCAGGAACATGGAGCACCGCGCCAAAATGTGTCTGGCAGAAAACAGAGATCATTTCCAGCATCGCATGTAATGTAATCGATTACTCGTGTCAAGGTATGTAGCGTATTTTTTGGTTCAGATTGCATCATCCTAACGGGAGTTACAACAGAATATTCGGGGCCTCTTTAGACTGAATCTCCCTGTATTTCTGTATTATTGTCTACCCTTAATTCCAGTGAGGCTTTCACTTAAATACACAAACACAAAATACACTGAATTACAATTAGAATTGACTTTAGATGTACCCAGTACCTACCGAGTGGCTACTGCACTGTAACGCATAGGAAGCTTCTTACAGAACACCCTCATAATAAAAGTAATGTGTGTGCAAATGTTAATAAGTAACGTACTCTGGCATCAGTTACTTTAAACTCTCTCAGGATGTACTGGGGCATGTTGTACTCGGCCATGGGATCCACCACAAAATACTGATAGCGTGCGGACCTTTCTGACGGCCAGTACTGATGGCATTTTTCCTGTAAAAGTAAACACATATTTAGACACGTTAATTTTATATTGGGCTCATCCAATCCAATTCACAATGCAAAAGAATGCCATGAAGTAATACAGGCAGAGAAGATGTTAGAATTTGTAATTTTGCAAATATGCGAGAAAAAGAGAATGTTCTCATTAGAATGTAACTAACCCTTCCCATCTCTCTGAGTTTAGTGAGCATGACTACAATAGTGGAGTTGTGTTCCCACAGCATCCTCCAGTAATCTTCAGCTGTCTCAGCCAGAGGACCCTGTGTAGCTATATATGCCCTCTGCTGCCTGCGGGGGGGACGAGAAAGAGAGAGACATATTCTGTATTACAAAATCTACCACATATACCACCCAATGAAACTTCATTGCTTCCAACGTACATAAACCTTTGTTCTATTTCAAATATTAGACGCTGACTTATTATGAAAAGCCATACCTATATCCATCTATAAAGCTGGCGTTGACATAGTCTGAGCCCTCCACTCCACGAATCGGCTGCAGGCTCACCCGTGTGGTCTCGTAGGGCATGATATTGACCAGTCTGTTTTTAAACTTATTGCAGGGCAGGTTTGCACTCACAAATCGAGAGTTGTGTGCCCTCGCGTTGGCTAATCTCTAAACCATAACATAGAAGAGGGATATTGTTAGTTTCTCAAATCTAACCTATATGTGTATCATTTAAAACTGCCCTTCATATTGTCACATTTATGCCCTTCATAAATGAAAATCCAGTTACATTTTGTAGTTTTCTTTGCTTTAACAGACCCATATCAAATCAACAGAGGGCTGTTAATGAGCTGGATCAGGTTGGATCAGGTGTGTTGGATCAGGTGTGGAAGCAGGGAAAACACTAAAAAGTGCAGGGCAGTGGGTCTCCAGAACCAGGATGGAGAAACACTGAGCTAGACCATAAAGAGTTGAGACCTATCACTCACTTTAAACTCCTGCTCCATCCCGCTGATGTTGTCAGGTGGTTCGGCCTGTGTCAGCCTCTGTATGTAGGCATATAGATTCCGTGCAGGAACCTCTGTGTTGCCGCAGGTGACGGCTTCCAGCAGTGCATCGTAAATGAAGACGTATTGCTCCTCTGTCTGCACCATGTAGTTCCGTTGCGAGCGCATCAGGGTCACATGGCCATAGACATCAATTGTCTTCTCCTGTTTCACTCGCTCCAGCATGGCATCGATCACGATGAAGCACCCTGTACGGCCAACTCCAGCACTGAAAGAGGAGCGAAAAACAGCAGTGCTAACTCTGGAGTATCAAGACTCAGACCCTGGAGAACCACATCACAGCAAACGTCTTCTCAGATTTACCACACTTAATTATAACCTAACTTAACTAACCAGACCCTTAATATGTTTTGTGCACATGCATAAGTGCTTCAAGCGTCTGCATCTGCGAATCTGCAAACATATGCAGGCATTATACGCACACATTTACACGGGTGTCATCTAACCTGCTTGCTTGTAACGCGAGCACTAGGGGGCAGTGTTGCATTTAGTGGAATATACAGAAAATGATAAAGAATCCTAGAAACAACAATCCATTTTCAACCCTGCAATTACAGGAAAAGCCTATAATTGCATTGCAATAAAGCAAGAATGAGAGAAGAAGCAGGACTGTCGCTGTGGGCGGCCAACTAGATTACTAGGCCCATCTAAAACTGGCTGGCATATAAATGTTACACAGATTAAAAGATTTTTTTGCATGAAAACAAAATAATCTTTCATGGAAAAAAAACCTGCCAGAATTTGCAAAAATTAAACACGTTTAGACGGACAGGCCCAACCGGCAGCAACCTGAGAAAACCATTCTCCCCGAATCCAATGCATGATAATGCTGAGAATATGTGCTTTGAACTGTTTTCAGTACAACGGTTCAAATAAAATAAAAAATATCTAAAATGTTCTCCTTTGTTTCGACCAGCACCAGTATTTTCCTAAATAAGGCTAAGGCTTTGTTCACATCAGCTGTTTATGCATATTTTTATTTGCTTCAGCCACACTTTTTGCATAAAGTACATAAAATCAAACACATAGGGATGCAATCTCCATAGACAGACACTCACAGTAGAATGGGCTGTACAGAACAGCTCAGTGACTTTAAACATGGCGCTGTCGTCGGATCCCACCTTTGTCACAAGTCAGTTCATGAAATTTCTGCCCCACTAGATGAACTGGGTGCTATTATTGTGAATTGGAAGCGTCTAGCAGAAACAACAGCTCAACCACAGACTGGTAGACCGGGCACACACTCACAGAGCAGGTCCAGTGATTCCTGAAGCGTGTAGCATGTAAAAACTGTGTAGCCTCTGTTGCATCTCTCAATACAGAGTTCCAAATTGCCTCTGAAAGCAACATTAGCACAATAACTGCACGTCAGGAGCTTCATGAAATGGATTTTCACTGCCAAGCATCTGCACATAAGCCTAAGATCACTATGCACAATGCCAAGCGTTGGCTGGAGCAGCGTAAAGCATTCCACTACCGGACTCACAATGACAACTGCTTTCCCCCTTTTCTCTGTTATTTTACATTAATATTAAAACCCTACCCTCTCTTCATACTCCTCTTGAGTTATTGATTTGGTGTCAACCTGAAGTAGATGGGTTGCCCTTTGGAGTCCCAGTTCCCCTCGTAGTTTCTTCTTCTTGCTCTTAGGGAGTTTTTCCTTGCCACTGTCACCACTGTCTTGCCTGTGCCCAGATTTTTCTGTAAAGCTCCTCTGTGAGAACACCTGTTGTAAAAACTGCTATGCGTATTGTGGAGGAACACCACTATCTAACAGTCTGGTGGATGCCTAGAAACTGCTTGTTTAGTTTGGTGGAGGGGGATGATGGTCTGGCGGTCTGGGTCTATTTTTCAGGGTTTGGGCTAGGCCCCTTTGTTCTAGTGAACAATGTTAATGCTAAATTATACAAAGACATTTTAGACAATTATATGTTTCCAACTTTGTGGAAACATATTGGGGAAGACCTTTTCCTGTTCCAGCATGACTGTGCCCCAGTGTACAAAGTGAGGCCCATAAAGATGAGTTTAATGAGTTTGTTGTGGAGGAACTCCAGTGGCCTGCACAGAGCCTTGACTTCAACCACCATTTAGCACCTCTGGAATGCTTTGGAATGTCAGCTGCGAACCAGGCCTTCTCATCCCACATCAGTGCTTCACCTATTTTGACTGAAAGGGCACAAATGGCACACTTCATGTTGTGGAAATGTAGCGGAGGCTGGTAGGGCCTATTAGAGCCTCAAAGGGGGTCCAACTCCATATTAATGTCCATGGATTTGGAATGGGATGTCCAACAAACTCATACACGTGTCAGGCAACCGCATATTTTTGCCCACATAGTGTATGGGAAGTAGCTGCAAAGAGGTCAGAATTTAACTACTTTAAAAAAGAGCAGCTTTTTATGTCATAGAAGCATTAAAAGGGTGAAAAAAACTTGCAATTAGAGCATCAAATGGCACACTCAGTGGAAACAGCACTGCTATGGCAGCATTTTCACAATCAAAAAAAAAAAGAAATAAAAAAAACAAAAACAAAACATTTGTGTGAACAGTCGAAGTTCTTCAACTGGAACACATACAAAATTAAATGCTAAGTTAATGTTCAGTTAAACTACAAGAACAATTGGAAAATGCCACACATCATGCTCACAATGCAAAGGCAAACATATGTGAAAACGGCTTTGAGGTAACGTCTACTAAATTCTCACTGCACTCCACTAAAAAATGGCCATGTTTCCACATGATTAATTGTGACCGGGTGGCTGGAAAACATCCACACCGTTATGTCTGAACTATTGAAAATGACATCACCCAGTGTCCGAAGAGATCTATGCTTGAGGAAACTGGAAAAAGATAAATGCTTAAAACAGTGGCTGCCCATTGGGATCCAGTTGCCTGGTTTAAAATCTGGCTCAGGCAACAGGTCCATAAGTAAAATACTGGATGTAATAAAGAGGAATTGAGTTGTTTTTAGTTATTTGTGGCAATATTATGCCAGCGTCATCCAAACCAATTGCTACTGGATACACTTCAGTGTTCAACTAACCAGCAAAAGTACACATAGAACTGTAAAGATTTTGGCTTCTCTGTGAACCTCTGCAAAAAAACTCAAGCTCTCTTAGATTTCCTTAATATCTTAAGATCTCCTTTCTAGCTTGGTAGATTGTTAGACAACAATGAGATCACACAGAAAGACAAAAGAGGCTTTTGATTAAGACTCTTACTGCTCACACGGTTCTCTTGACCACAATATCTCAGATTTGTTGAGGTAACAACCCTCATCTTCATCTGCAACTAAACTCTCATCTCACTTTTATTTCTCCTATATCTCATGCTATTTTTCCTGAGGAATTTAGGACAGTTAGGAAAGTTTCCTGAGCCAACAAAAAGCAAAATTTTAGCAATAAAATCTTCCTCTTGGGCGAGCATCACTCACGAACGAGCGAGGTGAACACTCATTTTTGCATTGTGCTGCTCTCATTCAGGACCTTAGTGTGTCACTCAGCCTTAAAATACTTAAGATGCTAAGGGATTGATCCAGATTACACTACATGACTTCTATTTGTCATAATACACTGACCAGTGAAAATTTTTTCAGGTTAGGGAAAAGGGGCAATTCAGCTTGAAAAAGCAACTTCACTCGTTTCTTCTAAGTTTATAAACGTGCTAGTGTAATAGTTCAGGGCTAAGTTGTAGGAATACCTGCAGTGGACCACGATGGGGCCGGCATCTGGAGGATTGCATGCTTTAACCCTGCGGAGGAAGGCCAAGAAGGGGGTGGGATGCTCAGGTACACCATGGTCGGGCCAGGCTGTAAACTGAAACTGCCGGACTTCACGCCTCTCACTGCTGCCACTCTGCTTAGCACAAACAGAATCCAAACTGCAAAACTGGGCTTTACACATACATGTGAGAGTATATAAGCGTGTGTGCTGTTTTTGCTTGTGTGTGAGAAGAGAAAGAGAGACAGGAGAGAGAAAGAGACAGAGAGCAAAAATGTGACTGTGTGAGAGAGCAAAGAAGTGAGAATGCGTGGTGTGACTTGGAATTCACACTGGTTGCGGCATGTCAGTAACATATGTGCAACGTAAGTGAAGAATAAGCAACTACATGTTGTTTCCATTCTGTAAGTCTTGCGTAGGCTGTTTCCAAGGTAATGTTTCACCTGCCTATCTGCACTTGGCAACAAGTTTAATTGCATGATCTGTATTCATGAGCCTGGCCAACTGCAATTAAACAGCACATTTTACAGCAGGTTTAAATTATGATGGCACAAACAGTGGGTGCACAGTACTGTGTAGAAGTCAGAGACCACCCTTCATTTATTTAATTTCCAATCAAAATGGCCATTAAGTTATTTATTTAAAGCAAAAAAAAAACAAAACAGAAGGGCTCAACAATTAAATTTAATATAAACATTTTCAGCTTTTATTGTGTCCATCCTTTGCCTTTATTACAGCTTCCATTCTTTTTAGTAGAAGATGCTATCAGCCTTTTAAAGAAAGGGTATTTTGTCACACCTCTAAAGTTCAGCTCAGCCCTCTGTTTTGGCGTTCACATCTAGTGTCCTAGTGCAATTATTTTTTCTTTTATATCTGTTTTCTTTTTCTTGACAGCTACACATGGAACCATAGCGCTGAGTTGTCTTCTCACAGTGGAAGAATGGGGACAGAAACCCCTGTGGATTTTTTCAGCGTAAGTGTGAGATGTACTATGTGGAATGAATCTAGTAGAGTATCGATTGATTCTGATTAACTGATTAAAATATCTGTTCCATAAGATGGAAGACTTAAAAAAAAAAGCTTTAGAACTTGAATGAGCAAACTGAATGAGAGCAAGAGAGAGAAAAAAACAAAAGAGAAATGCAGAATAGCAGTGTGTGCGTGTGAGAGAGGCAAGTATGGGAGCGTGAGGACAACAGAGATCTAATAAGCATACGCGTGTGTTAGAGAGAGAGGACAGTGTGTTTACATGCGTTTACCTTAAACAGAGCGTAAGTCCTGACACAGTATGTGGCGAGCTCCACGGTGTCCAGCACAGAAACCTGCATGAGGCCGTACGTCTCTGTGCCTCTGCTGGGCCAGTACTGATCACACTTGTTCTGCACACAGAGCAGCACACAGTAACTAAACTGCCACAGCACAGACAATACTGCAACAGGATCACTGATTCATAAGGCAGATCTAGAGAAAACTCATGACTACATACAGCAACTATATATCAAACATGGCATCGCTTCATATTAGGGGTGTCTCAATCAGGTTATTTTGCCCCCAGATACTTTAAAAGTCTGAACCAATATCAATATGTTTTTGTAAATAATACAGCATACTGTACACTTAGTAGTAATAACACTTAGCAATACTAATTCAGTTTAGGTTGGATCTGCTAGGCTGCCAATAACTTTAAAATGCTACAGTAAAATCCTTTAATTTTTTAGAGTGTGCACAGGGTGAACTGATTGGTTTTTTGTCATGGCTGTGAACATGCCATGAATAGCCACACACTCATATTTTAAGACACTTCATTAAGATAGTATTGATTTTATACATTTTTCACAACTTTCCACTTCCCCCAGAAGTAGTTAATCAGCCAAGACATGTTTGCTGTCTATATTTTGCTGGAGCTATGAGACTAACATTGCAATCAAACACTAGAAGTCTAGATCTGTCCTCAAAATCTTTCCCATAAATACATCCCCAAAACTTCTCTCACTCAAACTGCATCCAGGACTTCGTTATATTCGCAGAGACTTGTCAATGTGATTTAAGACAACAGTGTGATTTACTGTAAACGAAAGTGTAGCTCAACATTGCAGGTTATTTCATACAACAGGGGTGCAGAATCCGACTCTTTGTTGCATGCACACACCTCATGTAGGCTTGCGGATGCTAGATCTGAGATTTCTGTTGTATCTATTTTTAAACATATGCCAGAAAGTATCCAGACACCCCATCTTACTAGCAAATTCAACTACTTTAAGATGCACGCATCGCTGACACAGTTGTTCGTCTGCACTCATAGTGCATAGTTTTATGTCTGATACCAATAATGATACTGCAACCAATCCAATACTGTCTTTTTCCCTCTTTTAAACAACTAAGCTTTAATACCTTTGTCTAGATGCACTTTATTTAACCAAGCCATCTAACTTCATGATTAAACTGTGAATCAAATATTCTACTCCCCTAAAGAAAGATATACATAACCTGCAACTTTAGGCAAGACTCCTGTTTCTTTTCAGTATAACTTTTTCCACACAGAACTTTAAGCAACATTTTTGAATGGTCAGCACCATTCAAACAATTCAAAATGAAATTTACAGTGCAACTTCATGCAAAAGCTCTAAAACTCAAAGTAATGTATAGCTCAATGACAGCAAAAAAACAAGTTGCAATGTAGATCATAACATAAAAATAATAGCAATTGCGCAGTATAAAACGTGCAGTGGAATACAGTACGGTAGACATGGAGCCGTAAGGCACTCACAACTAAAACTCTAGGCTATTACATCTGACATGGTCACTCACTCATGAGTTACTCAAAAGCTCGAAAGCTGCTGTTCACGTGACACGCTGCTCATCTGTCTTGTGACTAGGGCTGTCAAAATTGGCCAAAAATGAACACGTATCACGTGTCCCCAGAAATGCACATTCACTGAGAGGAAATCTGCAACAAACAACACTGCAACTACGGAAAGTAAAAAAGGTTCAAGAAAGGTGTAAATAACTGCTTTGCCACCGACTTCGCTTTCCATCATTTCAGTGCTGCGTGAATGCATGTGCCTGTGACCATAATTTATCAGGGGGCATGTGAATTTGAGGAGGAACTAAATCAGAAGCATTAGGATGTATATTTTCAAGATGTGCCCCTTAGGTTGCTAGTGCTGGAATTGTAGGCTAACAGTAGCTTACAAAGCTTGCATACAACTTTGTCTCGAGGTTCCACAATTTTGCCGTCTACTGACCTTTAAGTACTTCCACTCAGTATTTCCAAAAGGGGCTTTTGAGATTGCTCGGAGTGAAACTCGCTCTCTCTGTGGCCAAGCTGGGTCGTGAACTCTGCCATCATTACCACATGATTGTTGAATTACTGAATTATTCGCTTGTTTCAACTGGACCTACATTTCATTTTAAATCATGAAAGTGACGGTGTATGACTGCTGTCCATCATACAGTGCATTCAGTGCCCACGTGAGAACTCACTTAGCAGACAGCCACGGTAATGCTACTTTTTTCCACAATCAAATATTAATTTTTACAATCAAATGTCTGTTTTTTACAATTTGATTATATAATCAAATTTAAGTTTATGCGATAATTTGGACTAATGCATCATATCAGATTATACCTT
>JAILXH010021508.1:2792-22946 GCA_023558415.1 Piaractus mesopotamicus | reverse complement strand
CTCTCTCTCTCTCTCTCTCTCTCTCTCTCTCTCCCTCTCTCTCTCTCTGGCCAAAACTCTGCTTCAGAATAGTCTCTGAGCAGGAGAGTCATGAGGGCCACTTCTGCTGGACTGCTCTGGGATCTGCACGGTGGCCGGGCTCGCAGAGGTGCAGAGAAGCAGGGGGGTTGTATATTTAGCCGAGTGAAAATCATGTTGTAGATTATGTCTTGGGGCTCTCAGGTTTCACCTTCAGAGGTTTTCTGGGGGACCCAAGGGCACTGGAGTGAGCAAGCAGCCCCCCAGGTGTTAAGGGGGCAGGAGACATTTTCCGCTCACTTCATGGCCGGACGTTCAACTTAACACACCACCCTGGACTGAAAGGGGAAGACAGAGGCCTCGAGAGAAAAATCAGGGACAGCTCCAAAACCAGCGCAAGAAAGCAACAACAGAGATATACTTTGGAAGCGTTCTAGTTTAGACGTGCAACCACCTGCAGTGTGGACCTCTGGAGTTATTTTTGAGGGGCAGTAATGGATGTTTTGGCTTTAGAGGCAAAGGGGGGCAAGGCTGAGGCCGCTGCAGCGTCTGCCCAGGCTAAAAGTAGGCCCAAAGCACCTAAAAAGCCTAAACGAATTGTTTACTTTGAGGTGGAGATCCTGGACGCCAAGACCAAGGAGAAACTGCTGTTGCTGGACAAGGTACTGTGCATGGCCATGCATTTCAGTGTGTCAACGTCTTGCATGAGCTTTTAAAGTGCAAGTTATTACAATTTCAACTAATACTCTTAGACGTTTACTCAGCACTTCTAGAAACGGGACTGAAATCCAAATCTATTAATCAGCAGAACTGGTTTGTTCTCCCCAGAAATTAGTATTTTGTCTGATGTGGTCACATGATGCACCTGAGACTGAACAGGTGGTCATCATGTCTTTTATAGTTGGTATACATGGACAGCATTTGTTACAAAAACATTAGTATTTGATACATATTGGACATACAATCTACAGTACCATGCAAAGAGACCACCCTTTTTCAGGATATATTTTTAGAATATTAGATATAACATAGTTCAGTTGCACAAAAATGGGGAAAGTTAAATAGTAAAAAAAAAAGAAAAAAAAAAAGAAAAAAAAAAGAATTTTTAAACCTAGAGTTCACAAAATGATTCAAAGATACACAGAAATTAGACTCCAAAAAGCTGGTAGACCAACAAAACGGTCACTATCTGATAAACAGCACTCAAAGCTTTCATCTTCGAGAGAGAGGAGAAAATCAAGCTCTACTTCAGATCTTAAAAGATCTACAGGTGTTTCTGTCCATCCTTCCACTGTGAGAAGACAACTCTAAGTCTGAATGAATGTGTAGCTGTCAAGAAGCCTTTACTGAGAAAAGAACAAAAATGAAGAGAATTTGCATATAAACACTGAAACTGGACATCTAAGATGTGGAGTGAGGTGTTATGGACTGAGTCTAAGTTTGTAATTGAGAATAGTCTAAGCCTAAACTTTGGAGGTGTTGAAAAATAGCTCCACAGATTTCTTTGAAAAAACTGAAAGAGTGGACACTGGATGAATGCAGGGTGGTCTTTGAGTTCTGCACAGTACTGGGAACATCTGTAAACAATATCCTCTCTTTGCAGGTTGAACCTTCTGCCACTATTTTGGACATAAAGTCTATGTTCCACAAATCAAGTAAGGGACTTTTCAGAGTTGGAATTAAAAACCTTTTGTGACGATGCTAAGCTGCTTGGCAGGGTGACAGTGTTACATTCTATTCCATGTTCACTCTGTTTCTCCAGATCAGCGCTGGTATCCTGCCAGACAGTCGCTGTGCCTGGACCCCAGTGAGTGGATCCTGTTTCTTAGTGCTGCTTGTGAATATGTCCTCATGTGTTGCGCTGATTTATAAGGAGCTGAGTGCAAGGGGGCAGTTTTAGTTTCAGAAGTGCGGGAGGGGGGCATCATGAAGTTGCAATTATCTGTGTAGAGCTGTTTGTCACACTGTATTGTTGACACAATCTCATATACATATGGAAATCATTCTAAATGTAGGTGTTTGCTAGCTTTAGTTATAGGAGCTTGTAGCACAGATCGAGTTTGGTATGGCTACAATCTGCTAACGTAAGCTAACTAAGTCAGCTCATGTATTCTGTGTAGCGTAACCATGGACATTAGTATAGTGTAACCATGGAAATGGGTGCAGTTTAACCATGGAATTTGATGTGGTGTAATCATGGAAATAGGTGTAGAATAACCATGGAAATGAGAATAGTGTAACCATGGAAATGGGTATAGTGTAACAGTGAAACATATTTAGAATAACTATGGAAATGGGTGTAGCATAACCATTAAAATGGGTGTAGTATAAAACTGGAAATGGCTGTTGTATAACTAACTGGAAATGGATGCAGTGTAACCATAGAAATGGGCTTAGTGTAACTATGGAAATGAGTGTAGCATAACTATGGAAATGGATGCAGTGTAAACATGGAAATTAGTGTAGCATAACATTGCAAATAGACTTAGTGTAACCCTGGAAATGAGTGTAGCATAACCAGAAAAATGGGTGTAGCCTAACTATGGAAATAGGTACAGTGTAACCATGGAAATAAGTGTAGTGTGACCATGGAAACAGACTTAGTGTAATTATGGAAATGGGTGCAGTGTATCTATGGAAATAAGTGTAATATAACCATGGAAACAGACAGAGTGTAACTATGGAAATCGGAGTAGTGTAACCATGGAAATGGGTGTAGCAAAACCATGAAAGTGAGTATAGTGTAACCATGGAAACAGACTTAGCGTAACCATGGAAATGGGTGTAGCATAACCATGAAAGTGAGTATAGTGTAACAATGGAAACAGACATAGCGTAACTATGGAAATGGGTGTAGCATAGCCGTAGAAATGGGTGCAGTATAATGATGAAAATAAGTGTAGTGTAACCACGGAAACAGATTTAGCTTAACTATGAAAATGGTTGTAGCATGATCATGGAAATGGGTGTAGTATAAAACAGAAACGGCTGTTGTATAATAAGGGAAATGGGTGCAGAGTAACTATGGCAATTTAGCCTCTCTATTTACCAGTGATGTAGTACAGTGTCATCCTGATTATGACAGCAGGAATACTTGACCTGCATTATTCAGAGATGTCCCCACAACTTCTGGCTAACTTTGAAAGTGCAGGGACAAAACTGAATTTTGGAATGTGGAAACTATGTCTGTGTTTGAGAGCTGCATTAGTGGCGGTTTGTTTCAGAGGGAAAGCCCTTGAAAGATGAAGAGGTGCTCCAGCTGCTTCCTGTGGGAACCACAGCGACTTTCTACTTCAGAGACCTGGGATCACAGATCAGCTGGAGAACCGTGAGTGGAGCACAGAAACACTTAACCTAAAAAACACACAGACAGTCATGCGTACACCCACAATCTGAATCCCTACTCTTTAGCTCTAACTGGAGGAAATGAGGCTGGTCAACCCAGCAGCAAGGTTCTATTCTCAATAATTATTGTAATATTTAGCATAATTCTATATTTAATGAATTACTTAATAGTTATGTATATAAGTATATTAACTACAGTACCGTGCAGAAGTATGTGAGTGAGTTAGCTAAACCATTTCTAGTCTCATGGGCCAGACATGATCTCATAACGAGAATGTCTGGGGATCCCATAAGAAATTTTGGGCTTAATGTGGGTGAGAAAGTAGACTAATTAAGGTGGGAACAAAGTGAGAGTGGAATTTCTACACTAATCCAATGCTTTGTGAAGATGGAGCTCAAAGTATTGGGCAATGGTGCGCTTGTCAAGATTGTCTAATATACAACAAGACTGTCATTAGCTCATGGAAAGGTAAGTTAGCAGGGTAGAAAAGCCCCCCAGAAACTTCTATTAAAATGCCAGGGAACACAGTAAAATATATAAGAAAATTTGTATGGTACTAAACTTGAATTTTAGATTAAACATCCAGCAAAGCTTGAATGAAAAATATAATAAAACACGGCTTAAAAAAACGCTGATGAGACCTATTGGAGAACTGTGTGGGCGTGGCTAAAGAGCAGCTTGATTGACAGCTCTCTGTCAAACACTCTTAGCCTGCCCCTCATACAGAAATAAAATTGTTATCCAGCTTTTATGTGATGGTAACTGGACGAAAAAAGTCATGGATGAACAGATGGACAGGCAAACATATGGGTGGACGAAGCACCGAATGATGAAACGGACATACAAACAACATTGGCATATGGATAAATGAATAAAAGAGCGACAGACAGCAAAAGACATGTGGTCTAGCTTGCTAACTTTGCTTGTGCTGGGTTAGCTTTAGCTCGCTAAGTTTCTCTGACTCTGAAACTGTTTTGTGTGGGCGGGGCAAGAGACATCAGCCTTGTGATTGGTCAGGGGAATGCTTACGGAAGCATTACAAGAAACAGTTAGTAAGAAAAAAGAACAGTTTCATTGGGTAACATCAACATTTCGCTAAGTAGCTTAACTTAAAAGAGCACAGACTAGAGGAAGTTGCTGGGTTTTAGAGTGGGTGTACGCTTTTTTCTAATCCAGCACCAAAATTGAAGTTGTCCCTAGATTCTCGTTACGAGATCATGTCTGATCCCACAAGACTGAAACATTTCCAGGCCTCTTCTTAAGGAAGCCCAGTTTTTACCATCCAATACCTAGTTTATCTGATCAGTCCTTTATTAAATCTCAGAATTTAGCAAATCCCTGCAATGGCTGGAGTGCAGCGAGACGTCAGGGACCAAAACAGTGTTCTTCTAGCTGCATTCTGCATATTACAACTTTACTGACAACAAGCCAGTCTTACTATGTTTTACTGTAATTAGGTTTATTTGCATTTATTCTAACGTTATATAGTGTTTTTACTGCCGAAAACAGAATTGCTGGCAAGACAGTTTCAAATTTCTTTGCTGCCTGAGACTATTGCACAATACTGCTTGTATGAATATGGCAATGTAATGTATTACACATTCGTTTGATTTATGACAGGTTTGAGACAGCATTTCTGCCTGACAAACTGCAAAAACATGGCAAAAATATAGCAAACTAATCTGCTTAAAGGCACAAGTGTGGCATCATCTGAAAGTCTACCATTTGCATTTATGACAGAACTGCTCTGCTTGTTTCAATGAGCCATGAGTGAAACATAATTAAACAAAATGTAAGAAAATGCATTTTAAAGCACATACACACCTTGAGGGACCTCGGCTATGGAGGTTAACAGTGTATGTGTGCGAGTTATTTCACCGTACAGGAGATTTGCCGTCCTCTAGTTTTGTTTTCTCTCACCTTCAAAGCACCATATCCTCTTTCTGAGTACATCTAATCTCCATGGCCCCGTTTTCCCACCAGGTGTTGATCCCCTTACCCTCTTGCTCACTTACTGCCTGTCCCTGTGTGTCCTATGTAGTGGCAACGCTGCAGGTCCTGAAGTCTGTTTTGGTGGGCATTGCAGTTCTTTTCAAAGATGTGAGTCTTTTGAAGGGGTTCACTGAAATGATTTGTTTAATCAGAGTCAGAATCAGGTTTTATTGGCACATACAGTGGATCTGGTTCCAGTGATGTAGCTCACAATGCAAAGCAGGCACCCATACTTGAATTCTACCATGCATGAACACTGACACAGCCATCTGACAAAGTAGCATGTGCCCACAAGGCCGTAGAGTCTCAAACATCAGACAGCTTCATATGACCCATCACATCCAGCCTGCAATTTTTTAAATATAAATGTATTCATCTGATGGGTAGATTTGCTTCACCCACTAGATACTGTGGCTGGTTGCCCAACATAAGCAATATAATGATGCTTGCATTGTAAAAAAGCAAAAAGACTCGCGCTCACGTTGTTAAATAGCAAAAGCATAGCGCTGCATACAAGAGGAACCATTCAAAATCTGAAGCACCATGAACACTGCACACTTAATGGGCATGGCTGTCATTTAAATATGACCAACTTAGCTATCAATGTAATTTAGACCAATAGTTTGTTAAATCTACTTTTGTGTATTCATTCATGAAATGTGGTAGACACAGCGTCAGAATTAGGAAATTAATGGAATTATCAAACAAATCCAATGAAAACACAGATGCTATGAATTTATACTACTATTATTACCATTATTATTATAATTGCTCTCTATGTGCTCTTAATTTGGCCTTTGGTGAGGACCCTGGCAATGCGGATTCAGCATTGACAAAATCCCTTGAGATGCAGCCGAGTGCTGTGCAGAGTGGAGGGGTTTGTTTACAGCTGCCTGACCAACATGATGGAGAAGAACATTCAGATGTGAGCTAAAATGCATTTGTTTATTACTTTAACTTGTCATTGGGTTGCATTGTGCTTGTAGTCTATACTGGACCACTGTATATGAGCATATTAGCTCTTTAAAAAAAAAACAACAATAACAAAAAAAAAAAAGGAGGACCGATATCATCATTTAGCCGGGTACAGAACTTATATAGCCTATCCTATATGTCTGCTTCTAAACTTGGCACCCCAAAGGTCTCTTGCCCTCTCTGGCCGTACACTGTTGGAATCAGTGAGGGCTTTGAGGAGGACTGTAGGGCTTAGGGCACCATTTGGGACAAATCCGCTCTCTGCACGTTTTCTGATTCTGGATATGTTCAGGACCAATAGACAATGGAAATTCAGTATTTCAGAAACAGTGGATAGCAAGTGAACACAATGGACTGCTATAACAGACTAACTAAACAGTTCTGCTAGCAACAGTTTGAAACTGTTTCTATCCAACCACCAATTAGGCTACATAGCAAAACCTGTCCAACAGCATTTCCTCCGATTAGGTTGTATGTTAATTTATGTGGCTTGTAAAATAGATCTGATGCTCTTGAAGTGATGGTACATCCATACATTTCCCCTCTTCCCCTCTTTTGTTGGTCAGATTTTGTGTCAGAAGCTTCTTTAGATTTTTAGAGGCTAATGTAGCTAACAGTCAATGGAAGCTTGTAGCTGTCTGGTTAGCACTGTGCAAACTGCATGCCTAAATCATTTCACTCTTGCCTCAAAAGCATTTTAAAATGTTAAATGATTTTAAATAGACTTGGTTTTTGACAATGTGTAGACAAAAGTATGTTGTAGAGCTAAAAATCGTAGCAGCAGCTACATCACACTCTTGTTCATTTTTATAGATAACAGAACAGCGTGAGTTAGCTGACCATTACAAGTCTTTCAGGGAACTGAATCAGTTTAGTTCGCTCACCCAGAAGATTTGTTCAAAAAGAATGAATTACATAGTGAGCAGGGTTGGGGCTGCAGGGATGAAAGTGCTCCTCAGGGGTCCCTGTGGAGCTTTGTGACACCGTCAGAGTGACCCGGATTCTGCATATCGCTGCTGTTGGAACAAAACCTCATATCTCAAATTTTGTCGTTTTTCAGTTTTTGACATCATTTGAAAATGCCTGTTGCCCTTTACATTGTGTGTACATTTTATAATTAATGGACCAAAGGAAAGTGCCCGAAATTACTTGGAAAAAAGTCTGGTTCCATTGACTTACATTAAAAGTAACGTAGGTTTTTTCCTTCTCCTGTGAAGTTCTCATTTTGGAGATACGAGGTTTTCTTCCGACAGCAGCGATATGCATTTCTGTTTGGGAACTTGAGCTTTTAATGTGTTACCACCTTTCTTATTCGCTCTTCCTGTTTCTGCCAGTTGAAAAAAAGGACATATAGTCTGTTATAATGAGAAATTCTCTCATAATCTCTCATAATTATAACCTAGTATCTCATAATTGACGTAGTGTCTCATGATAATAAGAAAATATCTCATGGTTATGACTTATTATCTCATAATAATGAGAACATTTTCTCATCAAAGTTATTACTATGAGATGCTAAATCATCATTAAGAGATACTAAGTCGTAATTATGAGATACTAAGTCAAAATAATAAGACTTAATCCATAAGATTTCATGTTCTAAGATAGCAAGTCATAATTATGAGATGCTAAGTAGTAATTATGAGATATTAAGTCATAATTATGGGAAGCTTTCTCATTTATTATCACTTAGTAAGTAGCTGTATATTTTTTTCTCTGTGGCAGAAATAGGCTTCCATACCTTTCACATCTCTCTCCCTCTCTCCAGGTGTTCCTCACTGAGTGTATTGGGCCGCTCTTCATCTATCTGATGTTCTATTTCAGAGTGCCTTTCATCTACGCCCCCAAATACGACTTCACAACCAGCAAACACTGGGTCGTGCAGTGAGTATCCCATCAAATTCATCCAGGCACTCTACTAAATGGAATTGTAAATGTAAAACCTCCATTTAAAACCAAATAATTTAAACTTATTTGAAACTCTAAACTTTGTAAAACAAATTTAAAGTAACAGCCAGTCAAAACAGTGATAACATACCATGTGATCATGCCAAATGATATCATAAACCTCTGAAGTAGTGTTTTCATTCGGTGTCATGCCTATATTAGGAAATTTGAGTGTAAATCACTGCTGTCACAAAGCCGATGTGTTTTACTGTGCATATATTTTTCCTCTGAATGTCACTGGAACTGTGTTCTCTGAAGGATAAGGCTATTCTGAACTGACCTCTTCAAACTGCGCACTTCCATTCTTCTCCTCTGTCCACTCTCCCCAGCCTAGCATGCCTGTGTCACTCCTTCCATTACGTGAAGAGGATCCTGGAAACACTGTTTGTCCATCGCTTCTGCCAGGGCACCATGCCACTGCGCAACATTTTCAAGGTGTGGCAGCATTTTTATTGTGTTTAGGTTTCTTTGTGTTTATTCTGATGTTATATTGTTGCCGTCCAGATAAATAAGTTTAAATCAATATAAACAGTTTTCTCAGGAGGTCTAAGGCTGGCTTTACACGGTGAAGCTTACATGCAACTTTAGGTGCTTGAAACCTACATGAAACTAAATTGCATAATGTAAAGTGTCCTAATGTAAAGAACTCCCTTGACACGCAACTGCAATCACTGCAAGTGTTTCAACTTCATCGAATAAATTCCAGGAAACAGCCAATCAAAACGCATCACATGATCACATTTAAAAAAAACATACTTTCAAACCATTGCCTTCACCGGATCAGTGGGCAGGAATATAAAACAGGAGATGGTTTATTGGGCCCACTCAAGGTTGGTAGTTTTTCATATTGTTAGTTTCCTGAGCCCTGTCAACAATTAAGGTTCTCACAGTTAAGGTTCTAACAGCTGCATTGACTAGCCAGCTAATGCTAACAGCTTTTAAAATGACTGCTCATACCACTGTTTTATTTTCTTTAGCCTGCTGTGATCTACATAACTAGACTCAGTGTGTGAAATACCTCCTAGTATCTGGGGGATCCCATGTTGGCTGGCTACTCCAGCGTTGGCTGGCTGCTAACTCACTCGCCATAGCGGCGCTGATGCTAGCTTCAGTGGCATCAAAATGTTTGATTTAACAATTCTTCTTTTGGAAATGCTCTTTTCTTGTGTGGTAATGGGGTCTTCCACACATTAATTGAGATCTCACACGCTTCCTTTTGCGTTTTTAGTTTGAGAAATGAGCAACAATTCACTCTTTCCACCAAACTCTTGCAAAATTGGGCAAGTTTTCGGATTTACAAACATGCTGTGGCATACTGTAAAGTTGTTTAGAGGTCTCCCAGGCATTGTTGCAATTGCCAGGCTATGAAGGACCAACTGAGTGAACCGATTTGCTACAGTGCCACCCTGAGGCAGACCAGTGCTGCATCTCTAGTTGGTTAAGAATAGCTTGCCAGTTGTGAGTGAAGCAGCTAACCAGGGACCTTTCCCTGAATTTGTATTTGAACATCTATTTTTCCTCGAACAGACAGCATAACTTCATAGTAAGTTTATTCTCAGGGATCAGGAAGAGAGACTGAATTGCGCTTTGCTATAAGCTTCTAGGTCAGGATGAGTGAGACATCAAGTAGGCTATACAACTTTCATTTTTTAAAGGCTTAAGATACATATAACAGATAAAAAAGCTCTAGATAGGCATAACCCTAGATAGACAGATAAAGGACAGATGCATAAATATAGAAAAAAGAACTTCAATGATGGCTGGAAAAGCACACAAAGATGATACAAAGGCTGCAAATATGTGAATTTTACCTCTGTCTGGCTTTATAGTGAGAACGATGCGGTGTATCAAAAATATGAGCTGCCCATTTGGATAACTAGAGGAATAACTCGGTGTGGTGTGTGCAACTTCGATTGTTTTTTCATTGCTGCAGAAAAATTAAGAAGCGGGCAACGCACAACATGCAACCATTTGCATAAAGGTTTCACGAAGTAAAGTCTAAGACATTTGCACAGTCTTAGTACTGGTCGATTTACTGACTGTGGCCCATCTGGTAATCCTTTTATCTGCCTCCTCTACCTCATTCATTGTTAGTTAGTGTCTGACCACAAGGCTGCTGTTGAACAGATGTTGTTTGGGTGGCAGATCATTCTCAGCACAGCAGTGACACTGACATGGTAGTACATGTATGAGTGTATCAGGCACAGCAGTGTTGCTGGGTTTTTACACACATCAATGTCACGGATGAGGTTGAGGTTCCCCCCAAAAAAAGCTCTGTGGTCAGAAACTGACCATTGATGAAGGGCTAGGGGATGGCTAACTTAATATGGGCATTGACAAATGGCTACAGGTGTCTACAAGGTGGAGCTACTCGTGTCAGGTGAGTTATGTAGAGCAAAAACCAAAGTTCTGCTACTCAACCACCTAATCCCTTAGTATAATGAGCAGAAAGGCTGACAGACCTAAATTAAGACTGTTTCTCTTTCAGAACTGTTTGTACTATTGGTGCTTCGCAGCGTGGATGGCCTACTACATAAACCATCCACTCTACACACCACCGTGTAAGTAAGAATTCCCAACATGTTGAATTCTGGCCTCTTTGGCTTCCAATCAAAGGCAATTTCTGCAACTTTCTCAGTGAAACAGAGCAAATCTCTGTGTTTTTAGACTACGGGGAGCAGCAAGTGAAGACAGCGCTTGGGATTTTTCTGGTGAGCATTGCTTTGCTTACTGACTCCCTTTGTTTTACATTTAGACTGACTGGTCTTTCCTGCCATGTGTTTCTTTGATTTGTCACAGTTCTGCCAGCTGGGGAGCTTCTCCATTCACATCACTCTCCGCAACCTCAAGCCTCCTGGTAAGTTCCTACAATCAAAGCCTGCAATCGAAGGCCACAGAAAGTTGCAAGATCTCACCGTTTGTTTTATGTCCAAGGTTCTAAGACCAAGAAGATTCCATATCCAACCAAGAATCCTTTCACATGGATCTTTGCACTCGTTTCATGCCCAAATTACACATACGAGGTGAGACCTGCTTATCATATACGAATGGTGATTCAGCAATGAGAATAGGATTACGTAGATTGTATGATTGATTGATGCTGTCTGAACAAAACCTTGTATCTCCAAAATCATAACTTTACAGGAGAAGGAAAAAACCTTTTTATTGTAATTTTATTGTAAGTCAACATAACCAGACCCCCTGTTTCCTTTGGTCCATTCATCATGAAACTTGCAAATATTGTAAAGGGCAACAAAAACTAAAGAATAGAGATACAAGGTTTTGCTCCAATAGCGATATATACAGTGGTGCTTGAAAGTTTGTGAATCCTTTAGAATTTTCTATATTTCTGCATAAATTTGACCTAAAAAGTCCTAAAAATAGATAAAGAGAACCAAATTAGACAAATGAGACAAAAATATTAGACCTGGTCTTTTATTCATTGAGGGAAATGATCCAATATTACATACCTGTGAGTGGCAAAAGTGTGTGAACCTTAGGTTTAGCAGATAATGTGAAATTAGAGTGAGGTGTTTTTGATCAATATTCAGTATTATAAAAACACTTGTTATATTAATAATTGTGGTCATTTTATACACAGTGTAAATTATACACAACCTGGACACTTAAGATCATTATTATTATTATTATTATTATTATTATTATTATTATCAAGGAACACCAACAAGTTACTGAATAAGTTATCTATTTTATTGTAATTTCATGATATGTTATGTGCCTTGAGATTTGATCACCACTTTTACATTATGGTTTGTGTTGTTGCGAGTGAACAGCTAGACTTCTTCTCCCTCCCATCTACTGAGTAAAAGGTGCACGTCGCCTCCTAGTGTACCAGAAGAGCAAGTGTTCAAAGTTCAGCCTTTGCTGGCAAGACTGTTCCATAGCTCAATGGAAAACG
Organism: Piaractus mesopotamicus; assembly: GCA_023558415.1. Classification (NCBI taxonomy): domain Eukaryota; kingdom Metazoa; phylum Chordata; class Actinopteri; order Characiformes; family Serrasalmidae; genus Piaractus; species Piaractus mesopotamicus. The sequence goes on along the minus strand of JAILXH010021508.1, from coordinate 10,749 downwards.
CTGCATATTACACATTACAGATGGCTAAAAACTTAGAAAAAACTATTGTTTTGTCACTCAGGCATGTTGCTGAGCCAGTGATAACCAAGCTGTGGTGTACAGCAGTGTGACCACAGTTCGACACCCAAGCTTAACTTTTTATTGCAATGCTGCCCTCTGCTGGTCAACACGTTAGATTTTCTCCACTATAATGTAAGTGGAACATTAATAGGTGAATGTGCTGTGTATCCAGCCTCAGTGCTGTGATTTCCTTTTGTAGGTGGGCTCCTGGCTGGGCTTCACCGTGATGACGCAGTGCGTCCCCGTGGCCTTCTTCACCATCGTCGGCTTCATACAGATGACCGTGTGGGCCAAAGGCAAGCACCGCAGCTACCTGAGGGAGTTTAAAGAATACCCAACACTGCGCTCGCCCATCCTGCCCTTCGTCCTGTAGACTCTCTCTGTCTTACTTACACACTGCTGTACTGGGCCAGTTTGTATGACACATCTCAAAGTAAGGCTTCTGATTCAGAATCAGCTCCCAGACCATTGATGAATAACTGCATAAACGACAACTAATCTTAGATTAGGCACTTTTAATTGGGAAAAATAGGAAATTTTCGCCTATGCAACCTCATGAGAGCTCATATCACCCTGTGCACACTTTAAACTGGCAACTGAACTGCATTTGTGATGGGATATTCCTTGAAAAAAGAACTAACACCCCCAGGGTCAATAGAAACCCCAGCATTTTTCATCCTAATTAGCCAGAGCTATACTGTATGGAAGCCTAGTAGAGGAGAAAAAAGTGATTGTCTCTCAAAATATCGGCTTAATATCTCAAAATAGACTTTGTATCTCAAAATAATGACATTTTCTGAAAATGTTGTCTTGTATCTTAAAAATAATGACCTATTTTCTGAAAATATTGACTGACTACATGGAACTTATTTTGTCATATTTTGAGAATATAAGTCATTATTTTACGAAAGGTAAGTCAATCATATCGCTGCCAGAAACAGAGTAAAAAAAACAACATTTTTTCTCCCCTACCTGGCAGGAACAGGCTTCCATGTTGCACTGTGGATTAGCATGGACAGTAATTCTAACTCCTTTCCCTGTAATTAGAAAAGTACCAGAAAACCACTGAACCAAAACACGCTTATAATAGGAGGCAATGGGCCATTGCTTCAGTACCTTTTCTTTTACCATGTATGGGGCGTTCAGACGACGCCTTCCCAAACACTCTAAAGCAGGGATGCTCCGTCAGGGTCTTGGAGACCTACCTTCCTGGAAAGCTCAGATCACATTCGCCTCTAATACTCAGATTTCCCCAAAGGCCTTTATTGCTTGGATCAGGTGTTGGTAGGTTAGGGTTGAACCTAAACACTGCAGAGTGGTAGATCTCCAGGACCAGGACGGCTCTGAGGGTGAAGAGGAAATTAGGATGACTGGAAGAAGTCAGTGACCACACTACCTGCCCCTGAAAAAACAATGGCATAGTTCACAGAAGCACCTAGCACAGACGGAAGTCTTAATTATGCATGTATAGTTGCCTCATTTTATATTTCTGAATGAAATACAAAATGATGCAACAGTCGACTGTGCATTTACACTACAATGTAATTGTCTCTGCACCTAGCTATGTAAGCAAGGGAAGGTACTGGTGTTTAGTGACTGTGGAGCTGATTTGCTCTTTTCTCCAGCCCTGTGCTCTTTTCCAGATGACTGCTTGCTTATTGATTGTTATTTGTACCCGTCTTAATTCTGATGATCTTAATACTGGAAGCCTCTGGAATCAAACAGAAAGCAATTTAGCTGAGCTAATAAACCAATACAGGATACAGTCTACTCTGCATGACCATGTACGATTGCATCAGAAACACAGAGCATTCTAAAAGGGCAATTCCACGAGATTTTTGCATAATTCAACAGTTAAGATGTAAACAAAGTCATTCAGGGTGATTTGAAATGCTTTGTTCTAGACAAACTTACAGAATTGTTCACAGTGGTGGTGATAGGAACCAGACATCTGAAGAGTTTATGGCCTCTAAAAATATCCCTCACTATTAGTTTAGACTAAATGGTTACAAGTACACTGTCTGATTCATCACTGTTTTATTGACCATTCTCAACACTACACAAGAGAAACCTATACCGGACATTGTGACCCCTGGTTCCGGTCCCCACCACTGTACAGAAATCAGTCAGAATGTTTCTCTACAATAAACCATTTCAGATCAAACCACTGTGATTGACTGTTTACATCTCAACAATTGATTTATGCAAAAAAAAAAAAATCTGTGAAATTTCCCTTTAAAACAAATACCAAAATATCAAGTGCATCTTTGATGCTTGCTTCAGTGAAGAAAGGCAGGTTTAATCCTGAGAGAAGTAGAAATGTCCACATACAAAAGTCTAAATCTCTTTATCACCAAGCTAATTTTCCCAAGCTGATGCGGTTTGTCCTGTGTACGTTTTCCTCAAATGTCACTGGGCCCTCTGAATTAGAGGTCATTAAGTAGTCAAAATGTGAATTATGATGTTATATGAAAGTAAGGCTACTACTACAACTGTACTCTGCTTCAACACTATTATGTAACACCTTTCAGCTTATAGCCTTCTACTGCCAAAACCACAGATTTAACACAGTTTGCTGGTTTGGGTGGGGCTTTCTGGAGAGACTGTCAGTTGAACACACACAAGTTTCAGCTTGCAAGTAGCACATATGTAGCAGTACTCTCATTCGGACTACTTAATGACTGTATAATGCAAATGACACAGTGTTTCAGGTGAAAAGTACACGAAACACAAGACACACTGGCAGAGGTGGGCAGTTCAGTTCTAGAAAGTAAAAATCCTCCCCAAGATTTCATTTGCATGTCTAATTAGCTCACACCTTTGTGCTCCTCTGCTTTGAGGGGTTTGAAGGGTCCTCTGCTGCAGGTTTGAGCTCCTCTGCTTTGAGGGGTCTGAGGGGTTTGACGGGTCCTCTGCTGCAGGGTTTGAGCTCCTCTGCTTTGAGGGGTCTGAGGGGTTTGAGGGGTCCTCTGCTGCAGGTTTGGGCTCCTCTGCTTTGAGGGGTCCTCTGCTGCAGGTCTGAGCTAATCAGAGAAACAAACAAAATCCTGGGGAGGATCTTTACTTTCTAAACCTGAACTATCCACTTCTACAGATAGGCTTTCAACTCAACGATTAACCACAGAGGAGTGAATTCTGAAACCCCCATTCATTTTTCTCCTACACAAAAATGGCTGAGACCCATTTGGCTCATTTGGATGCCAACCTACAAAGTGACATTTACTTAGAGGTCTATATTTAAAGTGGAATTAGACAGATTTTTCTGAATTTCTTGTTTGAACTGTTGGGATATAAACAAAGACATTCAGAGTGATTTGATGTGAAAAGGTCCACTGTAGAGAAATTTACTGACTTAAATTTTTAGAGTGGTGGTGATGGAAACCACGGAGCGTGATACATGCAGCATAAACACAGCCATTTTATTCACCGCCAGTGAACCTACATGTCTTCTGAGCTTCTATATGTAATGATTACAATGGTAAAACAGTGGTAAATCTGAAGAAACAAACAAAATAGTAGTTCTTTTTGTACTATTTTGCCTTGTAACGCTTTAAGTGTACCTCTCTATGTGAATGTTTTTTCAGATATCTGGTTCCTGCCACCACTCCTGTAAACAGTTCTGAAGTGTCTTTATTATGGAACATTTCACATCAAACCACTCTGTATTACTGTTTACATGTGAATTATTTGATTACACTGATTTTTTGGGGAAATTCTCCACTATGCACATTTTTGCATTTTCCCTCATCTAGCACAGCCAAACACTCAGGACATTAACTAAATAATAAGCTCCTTGTGTGCTGGGTCAGATGAACTGGAATACGAAACGCACAAAAATGGACTCACTTGGGATCCAGTGACTGGAATCCAATAACAACAAAACTCAACAACAGGATCTTCCTCAAGTGTGTGTTTTTTTATTGGAGATCCCCAAGTGTATGCGTTTGGTGGGAACCAGAGTTTCAACAAGGTGACACATCTGTCTTATAAAATGGGCATGAACTGGGCCAAGACAGGCCTAATGCATTTCCATTATGTTTTTAGCTTTAAACTCAAGACACATAACTCCAGGACATCCTCTTACCTTCACCTAGCGATTATCCTTGGGACAATTACACATGTAAAATTTTGAAAAGTTGATGATTCTTCCCTTTCACATGACTCATAGCCAGGTTTCGGGGAACAGTCTTTAAAGTAAGCAATCCGCAGCATGACGTACCGTACACAGATTTTTGAAACTTTAATTTATTTCCTAACGTTACGTATGCGTTTTAAACAGTTCAGAATTTCTGCTGCTTTACATATTAAAAGTAATAGGGAAACGTCGATATAATATTGCAAACAAAATATATTACTGAGATACTGTAACTCATATAAAGAAAAACAATACTGGTAGATAAAGAACTATCCTCCCCTTCATGAATAAAAAAAACAAACCAAAAAAGAAAGAAAAAAAAAAAAAGAATGCCAAAGACACAAAATCCACATCTGAGTGGCGTCACTGATAGAGTGAAGTGAGGGTGGGAAGAAGGAGAGGAAGCAGAGAGAAATGATATCCTGTGGCAGACTTTTCTGCCGGTCTGGGGGAAGAATGGATGGATGGATGGATGGATGGAGGCGAGGAAAGGCTGAGTATTGGAGTCCTTTCTCTCCCCGCAGTGTGCCCACGCTGGGCTCTGTGGGTTTCAGTCAAGTCTTTGATTTGGAGGGGGCGGGGCTATGAGATGACATCACCGTCCTCCTGAAAGTGGCTCCTCTGCAGCACCTTCACGTGATGTTCGTAAATCTTGAGGGCGGGGCCAAGTCTGATCGACAGACCTGTTAGCACATCACTGCGCTGCATCAGGAGAAGCGACTTCCCGTCAATTTCCTGTGGATGTGAAAATAAACATTAATAAGCTTAATAAACCAGCTAATACTAGCCAACTAGCTGGACTGAATCAGTTTTAAATTGCAGTCAGTGGAGTTTGTCCATTACAAAAAAAAAAACAACAAAACACACACACCCCTTCTCAAGTCCTGTATGCACTACTTCAAAAAGCTGTTCCCTTAAAATATTAAGCTTTTAGATATAGAAGCGTATTTACTTCGTAACCAAATAAAAGAATAAGCCTTTCCTAAATGTAAGATGACTGGTTTTAAATATAGAGACATTATTACAACCGAGCAAAAAGGGATTTTAAAAAATTCAATTACAACCACTGGATCAAAAATGTCAAAGTTTCTAAGAACAGCCTGTACTGCAACAGCCATCTGGAGCAGTACAAGCTTACAGTCACCTAAATGCAGTGGCTTATGTACCTCATAACCAAACAACTAAAAAATACCCGTTTATTAAATGAAGAGAAATCATTCTTTTCTGTCAAAAGGCTAGAAACTATAGCTACAGACTGTGAAAGTCCTAGAAGACAGATGGAGCAACTTCCCTTGTGCAGCTAGAACCAAACTGGTTAAAGAGGAATATCACCAATTTTTTTTTTTTAATTTCTGCATTATTCTGTTACTGAGATGTAAGAAAAGTTATTCAGACTGATTTGAGGTGGAACCAGGGATGGCAACTTGCATCTTTGATGCAAATGTAGACATTTTATTTACAGTCCAAAACGACCAATAAACCTGCATCAAGAGTTTTTAAATGCAATGTTGATGATGGTAAAATTGTGGCAAATCTGAAAAATAAATTTTCTTTGGGCACTACTTTGCCTTACAATGGCCTATATGTACCCCTTCTCTGTGAGCATTTTTGTAACTATTAAATGTAATTTTATGTCTTATTATTATTACTTGCTTAAAGTACTGAGATAAACCAGTAGAGCTGGTGGGGTGATGCCCAGTTCCCTGTGGCCATTGTAAGAATTAAAAAAAAAAAAAAGGAATGAAAAAGGAATAAAAAAGGAAAGGCTGTATTTTTTCCCAAGAGGATCAACTGCTCCTTAGTGGCTACAGTACTAAGCAGGCCAGCAGTGCTCAAAGATTTTCCCTGGTTATCCAGAACACAATCCAAGTCAAGGCAAGCCAAGGGCCACAAAATTCAAAGTCTATGTGCAATTTATCTGTGCACTGTTCTATTTCTGTGACACCATAATGTAAAACTCGTGACATTATTCAAGAACATTAGATCAAACCACATAGTACATGTCTTCACATGCCAGATTTGGGCAGTCTGGACCGTGCTGAGGGACTAACCTGTGTTCTGAAAGCCACGGCCTGCTCGGGAAATCCCACTGCAGTGAAGTAACTGACCACGTCCGCCACACTCCACTGTAGCAGGTCCTGTGCCATCTCCTCAGGCTTCACCGAGCTGCAGACGAAAGACCAACAGCAGAATTATACCTCACATTAAACCTGTCATTTCCAGAACTCCCTATTGTTCCTGACCAAGTCTGTGAGGTTTAGGCCAGTCTCTGGCCAATCGGGAAACTGCTGTAAAGTACCAGCTAATTTTTCTCCTACAGCATGAACAACAAAAACAAGTTTACAAGACCACACCTATTAAAACAAGAGATTAAGTCTGTTTACAATGCACTCTGTTAGCGAACTCGGAGATAGTACTGCAGCAGGTGTGGTACTGTTTATGCAATCCCAGACTGGCCATTTAAGCCTAGTCTTAGAGAGAGAAAAAAAAAAATTCACACTGTCAACGACAATTCAGTATTGAAAGCCCATTTTAGTCAAAGACAGAGCTAATCCCTCACTGAGAAAACATCCTTTCAAGTCGTTTATGCTACTGTGGGAAATTAATTATATTTTCACACCAAAATAAATCCAAATATATAAATATAAACACTGTCTCTTACACTCCTCTTTTTATCCCTCCATTCTTGGCTTGCTCTATTTCTTGTGGGCAAGCAACATCGTCCCCTTTACTGCACTTTTTACCTGAAAAGAAAATGAAAGTTTTATATTTTGGCTTAAAGTAGGAACTCTTTTTCGTTCAGGACACAAACAGACTGTTTAATCAGATCACTCACCCTCTTCTGCAGGGACAGAGCCTTTGGCGGGTTCTCGGTCAGAACCCACTGCCTCATCCTGGTGCTGTGGAGCAGAGAGACAATACGAGTCAATTATCCATACTAATTAAAGCCTCAATCAGGAACGACTGCCACAGGTGGGCTTATTTCAGGCACTGCAGAAACAGAATAAAAACAACAACACTGCCAGTAACACCAAACTACTCTTATGTAAACCGAGTGCTAGTCCTGGGGCATACAGGACAATGAATAAAGCACTTCAAACCGATCATTCAGCAAAAAATATAATGTAGTCTATCAGCAAGACATATCTGTCCCAGGTTGCTTCTTTTGTTTTGCATTAATGTAGATAACAAGTAATCAAAGCTTAAAAACAGTAGCAGCAGCCTCCTTTCTTCACGCTTTTGTCTTTTTTTATATATAACTTTGGGCCATTTTGAGGGGTGGGGCTCAGGAAAGTAAAGGGGCAACATGAACTTGTAATTTAATTTATTTTACAGCATAAATCATACATGTTTGTCCAGAGAGACAGTCTTATCGTGTTTCAAAAGAAAGCAAACACAGTGTTAGGAGTCTTTCCCAAAGACTCTAATAGGCAAACAAAATTAGTTTCACTAATGAGAAAGTGTTCTCATAGAGAGAAGAGAGTAAGAAATTTGTGTTTTCGCAGGTGATCTCTTTAAAAGCTAAACTGTTCAAACTGTTTTTACAATCTTTCATTTTATGTTTGCTTAATCAAAATAACAACATAGTGGGATGTGGCACTTAGTTAAAGAGAACTTTTAGAGAATGGTGAATTATTGGTGGGATTTCCAACACTGTGATACGTCCATGTGAGGCGGGTCGGAGGTAAAATCTCCATAAACAGACAGTACTGCACTTGAAAAGCTTGTGGAAGCTTCATGATGAAGCTTGTGGAACCCAAG
>JAILXH010021452.1:30370-75021 GCA_023558415.1 Piaractus mesopotamicus | reverse complement strand
TCATCAAGGTACAAACAATGTAAATGTTCCCTCAAAGGTACAACAGTGGTTTTAAGGTCCAATTGTGAACCTTAAAGTTTTTTCCAGGTGAGACGAGACGGGGTGTGTGGAGTCAATACAACTTAGAAAATATAATTTCAATGGATTATGGTACAAGTATATTCCCTGACTAAAAGTACTGAAATGTACCCTTGAGGGTCCCACACCAATGACAAGAGGGGCACTGCCGCAGTGGCATTTTAGTACCTTTATTTCTGAGAGTGTAGCAAAGGTCTTAAACATCCCTGTCAGTGACATTGGCTTGATAGTATGCAATTGGAACCACGAATCATCCTTGGCCCGTTGTGCCATGCAAGATATCACTCAGATCAATGATAATGAAGTTAAAGCTGGGGTTACACTGCATGACTGAGCTGGTTGGCTCTAGTCTGCAGATTTTGGGTCAGTCAGAGTTGACAGTTCGAGAGAGAATCGAAAAGTGTGTGCGGGCACAGACTCAGAATTATTGCCTCCTGATCACACTTCAGAGCAGCCAGAGTTTATCAAATATGTTTGCTTTTTTGACCCGACTCTGAGCATAATCTAGCGTAAACTGTTCCTCCAAAACTGAGAGCATGGAAGAAAAAAAAATATCGCAATTACAAAAAGAACAGTGGTGAAAAGACTCTCACGTCTGTAGCGAGTTTAAGGCACAATCTGTCACGCTACCTGATTCCTCCAGTATCTCCAACGAACCTGTAAACTCCAGCCCCCACGATTCATCTGGTTCTGACGGCACAGTCACAAGCCCAGTAACTACCAATCACAAACAGTTGCACAGATCCTCCAGTTTAGGGGTCGGCAACAAAAATGTTTAGAAGAGCCGTCTTCCCCTTTCAGCAAAAATCTGACCACCTTGGGAGCCACAACATGTTTTGTCTATTTTACCATCTTGGCTGTAAATATGCCTCAGTATGTGTTAATGTACTAGTATAGGCTAAAAAATATTATTTAAACAAAAATAAAGAGTTACTTTACTCTGCTTTAAGCTTTAGCTCAGCTATAGCTGCTTTTCACGCATCTCTGGCAAAAAACTTTTCCTTAAAAGTAGAACAGTTTCTTGTAAAATGTCTCTCAACGTTCAATTTTTTTTTTTACGAGGCTAAAGTCAGCTTCTCATTCTCCAACTTCTTGTTTGAATTTTCCCATTCTGCCTTAAATGGTGCCTGCTGCGAGAAAATTTGACTGAGCCTTGCACCTTTTGAATGTCTGATAGTTTCTTTTTGCAGATTAAATGCATCAGGAAACCAGCTGGAGTGATTATAAATGCAAATAAGTACATTCATTTCCAAATTATCGATGTTCATCTTTCTCTTTACTTTTTCGTTAGCTACTAGCTAGGAGAGACTGTTGTCTTCATTACTATGGTGACCAGCAGCCTGCGCACTGATCTTTAGGGTTAAAGGGTAAATTAGCAGTTCTACATTAACTCCAGCATTTAAGACAGTTTATTGTTAAAACTGTGTTAGACCGATCAGCAGAGCTTTATTGTACTGCAAAGGAGGATTATTTATTTTTACTGAAAAATCGAATTCTGCTGTGGAACCGCAACAGGGCAGCAAAAGAGTAACATGTTGCCGACCCCTGCTGTAGGTATATCCACCTGGTCTGATGTATTGACTACTCCTTTCGTTTGTCCCAAAATCAACTTATTTTACTTCCGCAAACATCTGGTTCATCTGCCTAACGTGGCACAATCAAGTTTATATACATCTAAAATCTTAAAAATACCAGATTGATCACATCTTTACATCCATGAGTCTCACTTAAACATGTTTACCTGCTGCTTTGCACTTTGTCAGCAAAAACATTGGTGAAAACAGCAGCAGCAGCTCCACATTTGTTTGTCTGTGTGTACTAGTAATCAAACAATGTGAGTTCACATTATTGCAGTTCAGTTCAGCAACAACTTAATAGTTGTGAGTGATCCCCAATATTTCAGTCACCCAACAAATCTGCAGAAACCAGCCAGATAGTGTGTTTTATAATCTGTTAGGATGTTAAAAGCTGTGAAGTGTATCAAAGGCTTAAGAAAGAAGCAAACGCTCACTCAAAAAGAGCTGCAGGATGACCTGAAAGCAGCAGAACAACAGCTACACAGAGAACAATCACCTCAGTTTTTTCCTCTTTTCTTCTGATAAAAAAGAAGCTCGGAGATGCACATCTGAACTTAACACATTCCGTTCAGCATTCACCTGAAACAAAACCAAAACTCTTTGGCAGTAATTGAGCTTGTCATGTTTAGAGAAAGAAGCATCTGATACTAAGAGCTCCTACAGTGAAGCATGGTGGTGGGAGTGTCATGATCTGGAGCTGCTTCTTGGAATAGTACTGGAGCATCACACACCATCAAAGGAAACATAAATGGAGCGATGTAGTGGGAGATATTAGAGGAGGATTTAATCTCACTAGCCAAGGAACTTAATCTGGGGAAACGATAGACGTTTTAACAAAATAACAACCTCAATCATGCATCCAGAATAATTCAACACTGGTTCTCAAAGGCGATGAAGGTGTTGCATTGCACAATACCATACAGTACACTGTAAAAAGTGTCTCGTCAGACCTACCTGAAAAATTACTTCATGTGGCAACAAGTGAATTAACTAGTTTTATTCAACTTAACAACTACACTGACTGAAAGAATCGTTCATTCAAAGTATTTATTTAGGTTGAATAAAACTAGTTAATTTACTTGTTACCACATAAAGTAATTTTTTTAAGTAGATCTGATGTGCCACTTTTTACGGTTTTCTGAACAAATCATGTATATTGTCGGTACTTGTAGATACTGACCGACTGCATGTTTCATTATAAAGAGAGCAAAATTAGTCCTGTTTAACTGGATTTAGTGCCAAATACTGAAAAAAAATCATCTTGTTCAGTTTCTTGATCATGTATTTTAAAATGTAGCACTGCTGGTTCTTTTTCTCTGTGCCAACTGATCAGAAAGTAAAAATAATATCATGACATATCACGTATCATGAAAATTTCCCGAAGTACCGCCATATTCTATTTTTACTTTAATCTCATTGAAAATTTATGGATGACCCTTGGAGCCATGAGAAACTGAAGAAGGTGAATGGGCCGAAATCGAACCACAATGCTGGAAAAAGCCTAATTATTGTGTTGTTAATAAGCAAAATCCGACACCGTGTCTGCATTAACGTTCACTCAAACATTTACTGCTCGACATCAGCAAAACCCAGACAGTGTAATCAACACAGATTCTTCACACCAGGCATCACCAAATGTTTGCAGCATGGAGCACTAATAAGTCTGTGTGCAAACACAACACTAATTACTCTTTTAAAGCATTTTGGATGTGAAACAGCAAGGGCAGATGATCCGATGTATATCTGCACATTTCTACAGGTCGCCTGTGTTTGGCTGATACTGAAAACAGAGGAACCATATGTTTTAAGAGTGTGTATAGAACCAGTTACATGCTGAAGTGATTCTCAATGGAAAAAATGTCGTATATGGTTCTATATAGCACCAAAAAGGGTTCACCTATCGTAAAAAGTCTGACATTATAACAGTAGCAGAACCCTTTTCGGTGCTATATTAAACCATTTTCAAAAAGGTTCTGTATAGAACCATATACAACATACTCCCAAATCTGAAGAACCATTTCACCATTTGAAGAACCCTTGAAACATGCAAATGAGAATAATTCTATGAGTGTTCATTTTTTTAAGAGCGTAGTATTGAATATTATTAATGAGATTAATAAAATGTTCTCCAGCATGGCCAGAAAGAGAAAGTCTTCTTTAACTCTTTTTTAAGAGTGCACATCTAGGAGCCTGTACTTTTACATATATTTTTATTTGAGTGAGGAAATTGTACCCCTCTGACTGGACGTTTATTAAATAACAAAAATAAATCTGTCTGAACACTTCTTTCCTGACTGTAGCCGTCAGTAGTGAGTAACACAGCCCTTCCTCTGACACGTGAGCATTTCAGACGAATGAATCTCTGTCAGTTAGTCCATCCTGTCCGGTGGAAACAGGCTTTCCGCGGCACTTTCATCCCTACAGGCTTGAAACGGCTCACCGGGCGGAATTTCAAAAGCGAGACTGTGTTTAATGTCCTCATAATGAACCTTTCCAAAGACTCATTGCGGCGGCTCTGAGCCAGAGAGGAGTCAGTGCCTGCACTGCGTGACCTGGAAAAAGCTCCAGTTCAGGCCTAACTGTTCCGTTTCCTTCTTTTTCTCTTTCATTTTTATTCTGAATGTGGGAGGAAGACCTTGAACGCTGAGGCCAGCGCGTTTGCCAGGACATTGAATCTTTACGGCCTTGACATTCAGCTGTGTTCTCTTCGCAGCCAGCTAGTTGCTTGGCTAATGCTGTGCTGTATTTTCTCCTGGTTGGTGAGAATTTGATTTTTCACTGCGGAGTTGGAGGCAGGAAGCCGTTCGCAGGCCATTCAGAGTCTTGAGGAGTTGCACCAGCTTCACTTTGATGACTTTAACATCTCTCAGTGCGGCGGGCTCAGCTCACAGCTGCTGTTTTAAACCCGACCTTCAGCTGTCTGCACTGTCCTTAATGTAAATAACCACCAAACACATACATACAGTCTGTGCATGGAAGTCCAAACTACTCTCCTTCAGGTGTTCCAATGTTATAGACATTACATGCAGTCTTTAAGGAGGAATTCTGCCAGTTTATCATCATTCAGAAATGTATAGTCAGAATTGTTCACAGTGGTGGTGATAGGAACCAGACGTCCACCTCTAAAAGTTCCCTCACAAAAAGTCATTACATGAAGTGGGTATGAACACACTGCCTGATGACACTGTTTTACGGGAGCTTTGAGAAGATTTTGGCCTTAAAATTCATTCATGGTGGAGGGATACATAATTTGCAGGGCGTTGTGAGGCAAATAGTCCCCAAAGAGAACTTATTTCAGATTTATCACAATTTTCCCTTAATCAAAAACTCAGAAGACATGTGTAGGTTCACTGGTGGTTTTGGATAGTAAATAAAATGTCTATATTTGTGTTGTAGTCATGGCGACCTCTGATTCCTATCACCACCACTGTAAAGAAATCCAAACCATTTCACACCAATCGGTGGAATTTTTCTTTAAACAAATAATTCAGCACACTGTTATTCATAAATGTGGTTTATAGATGTCATTGTGTCAGAAACCACATAATCAAATCTATCAGAAATTACTGATCAACTCCACACAGTTTGAGCTAAGGTTCTGATAATGTGCAGTTAGCACCATGCTAATTGGTGGGGTACAAGCCTCCATTGCTTATTAGAAGATACTAAACCAAATGTCTTGCTGATCGACTACACCTGTTATTTTGGCAAATTATTGTTTTATCTGAAAACTTTCCAAACTTACTGCTGTTTTCCTGAACTACCATGTTGAGGTGAAAGTGTTGGCAGGAAGCAGCTGGATTTTTGGCACAAAGTTCTGGCCTCTGCTGCCTAGAACCTCACACATCTAAGGTCAGCAGGTCAGCAGGTCGGAGCTTTCGAAAGGGATGTTTTGTTTAGGCATATGCAGGGATACGGGAAGGTTTTTTGAGGTGGGAGTGCTGAATTTTTAAGGCATGTAAACATGATGTATACAGCGATATCTTTTAAATTATCAGCCTGAAAAACAGAACATGTCATAACATGTTATAATGTAGCAAGAGATGATAGTATACACAAGAAGTTTATTTATCTACTTTAATATTAATTAACTTTAATATAGCATTGATATTTCTTGTGTAGTAAAACTCCCTCGAAATAATGTGTATTATTGAAAAAAAGTAAAAAATCGACAAGGTCTATTATGCTTTTCCCAACTAAACTCTTCACATATAACTGACGTCAAACTTTTAGTCATAGGTCTTTAGATCAGATTGTCTAAGATTATGAAAAGCACGCTTTCAACCAGATCCAAACTTTCAAACGCAACTGTGCACACACTGCAAAACATGATAGTGAGTGAAATCATCTTAAATCCAGTCCTTGTGGGCCGGTTTCCCAGATGGGGATTTAGCCTAGTCCTGGACTGAGCAGCACTTTGAATACTGACTTTCCACTGAGGGGAAAATGTAGTCCATGATGAGGCTTAATCTCTGTATGAAATCTAATATTTCTCACTTTGAGACGGCATCAAATTACTTTGCTTACTTCTAGATGTTTTTTTAACTTAATTTTACCAAAGTCGGTGTAAATTAATGTAACACTTGAGTAAAATATACTTCCAGGTAAATAATGCACTACTTTTGCTCTGATACAACAGGATTTTCTACTACTTTTAGACTTATTTTGCCAAGATATTGAAAAAAAAAAAAGAACGCTTTTTGAACTTATCTTCCCGAGTTGGCAACTTCGCTACTTTCTGTAGTGAATTTTTGTCATATATGATCATATACAAGCCACACATTTCACTGCAGGGTTTAATACAGAAGCTTTCATGTTTTGTAAAGGTGACCCAGGAGCTGACCCAAACATGAACCCACTGAACTTACAGCTCTAGTTCATTCAATACCTGCTGGAAAGACAGCTGGAACTGTTTATACCAACCATGAGTCACAATTTAATGGTCTTTTTGGTCATTACGTGTAACTAAAAGCGTCTAGTTTGGCTTATTAGCTACCTTGCTCGCCAGTTGGCTTACTGGCTGATATAAAATGACATTGCACTCTTCTGCCCACACATTCGCACAAATATCTACATTTACACAGAATCATGTTAAGAATCAAAGCTTCAAATTTTCTTTGTTGAGTGTAAAAATGTTGAAAAGAACAATTGTTTTGTGGCTTCTAGCAAAAATGCTAATAGTGTTACCTTCTTCTAGCCTATGTTGCCTTATATCAAACACTATACAAAGTAATACTTTGAAAAGTAGCACTTAGCACATCAGTTTATATCCTAATTTATATTCTGCTGCACTTACTGGTGATGTAATAGCACTGTGTCAAATTCTTGAAGAGTAAACGATTTGCTAAGTTATCATTAACTTTAGGTATGAGTGTTAGCAAACATAGAAGATTCTCAGTGAGGTTAATACTGCTTATGGCAGCTCTACCTGCTTTTGAAAGCTGGAAAATTGGAAGAACATCAGTAAAATCCATTACATACTCAGGTAAATTTGACATTACTGCCTCAAACACAACAAGATTTACAACAATTTACAGTTACTGCCAAAGTTTCATCAGTTCTGTTTGTATTTATTGTAAATTGTGCTGTAAGTTGAGCTGCTTTCACGCTGACTGGATGCAAAATATCCACCTGGAAGTACAGCAAGCCTTTATGTTTATAAACATTCTGAACTGGCCTGTAAAAGTGTCTTGCTATCATTACTGTTAATTATCATGGCAGATGTCATAATGTGTGATGTCATTACAGTTTATGTCTCCTAATCATTTTTGTGTACTCTAGTTAGCCATTATGACATCAAACATTGTGACATTTGTTATGATAATTTGCTGTAATGGCATCATAACTCTGATATATTACTGGACAAAATCTGTTATGACAGCATATAACATCTGTTTGTAATAAATAATATTATATTTCTATAGCACTTTTCATACAATAAAACACAGCTTAAAGTGCTTTACAATACAAAGTCAAAGAACATAGATGAGAAAATACAAGCATTAAAACAAAGGTAAAAATGTAAAAGTTATAAACGTTTAATTAGAAAAAATGACAAGAAATTTCAAGAATAAACACCAAAAAAATGAGCAAAACAACCACAGAAAAAAGACATAAAAAGATATAACATAAAAGATAAAAGATATAATATAAAAAAATAAATACAATGAATTGAATCTAAATTACTCAATTGATCGAGCATTAAGTCTTTAAAAAAAACAAAATAACCAGTGGAATATAAATAACATGGCACATTTCCTATCAAACCACAATGAAGCACAATAATTATAGTTTATTTATGCTGAAATATTGAATAATCAGTAGAGTTTAAAACAAGTGCACACATCCAGATGTCAGCTAAATATCCATATAACAGTCCATATAAAAGAAATATTAGACATATTGACAAAATTGTAGACGACTCATTTATTTTTTGCTGTGTCATTCTAAAATAATACAGTATAGAAATGCTACGGCCTTTTTGTCACTACACTGTCTCAGGGCACCACTCCACCTCTGTGCTCCTGCCTGATGGCTGAACTTTCCCAGGCCGCAGTGGGTGGGCCGCTACTGAGCTTATTCAGCATGACTAACACTTTTCATTCAGCCTCTGAGCAGCGTGCCCAGGAGCCAGCCTGGTCCCATAATCATTATAATAACGATAATAACGTATGGAGGTGTGTGCGTGAGGAAAAGAACCGCAAATGATGGAACATTATGGAGAAGAAAATGCGCTAATAGATTGTTCATCCATTCAGCCTCAGCAGCTGTGAGTGTCTTTCATATGGTTTAGACCCTGGGATATTTTTACATTTGCCTGGAAAAGCCAACATGCTGTTGTTTATTTTCTTCTTCTTCTTGACTGGGATACCACTGCAACTGCCTAGAAGCGCCTTAGCGACCACCTGGAATACAATAGCAATGGCCTAGCACCACTTTTCTAACCACCTGAGATACAATAGCAACAGCCTAGCAACTACCTGGGATACTATAGCAACAGCCTTGTAACACCTTAGCAACAACCTAGGACAACATAGCAGTGGCCTAGCAGCACCCTTCTAACCAATTGTGATACAATAGCAAAGGCCTAACATCGCCTTAGCAACCGCCTTGGATACCATGGCAATGGCATGGTAACACCTTAGCAACCACCCAGGATAACATAGCAATGGCCTAGAAGCACCTTAATAACCACATTGGATACAATAGCAACAGCCCAGCAACATTTTAGCAACCAGTTGGGATACCATAGCAATGGGCTAACAACACTTTTCTAACCACCAGGGATACAATAGCAAAAGCCTAGCATTTCCTTAGCAACCACCAGGGATACAGTAGCAACAGTCTGCTAACACCTTAAAAACCAACTGGGATAACATAACGGTGGTCTAGCAGCACCTTTGTAACCACCTGTGATACAATGGTAATAGCATAGCAATATCTTAGCAACCAGTCAGGATACCATAGCCATGGGCTAGCAACACTTTTGTAACCACCTGGGATACAATAGCAATGGCCTATCAACACCTTAGCAACCACCTGGGATACCATCGCAACAGCATAGTAACACCTTAGCAACAACCTAGGATAACACAGCAATGGCCTAGCATCACCTTAGTAACCACCAGAGAAACCATAGCAACAGCCCAGCAACATTTTAGCAACCAGGTAGGATACCAAAGCTGTGGGCTAGCAACACTCCTAACTACTTGGTATACAATAGTAAAGGCCTAACAGCACCTTTGCAACCACCTGGGATACCATAGCAACAGCCTGGTAACACCTTAGCAACCACTTAGGATGACATAGCAGCGGCCTAGCAGCACCTTAACAACCACCTGGGATACAATAGCAACGGCCTAGCGAAGCCCTAGCAACCACCTGGACTTAGAATATAAACCCATCAAACTGCTTTAACTTTGCAAGCATTTTTAGATTGCTTTCTTCAAAGTTCACAAACTTTCCTTTTTTAATTTTGACCATGTAATGTTACAACTGTTAGCTTTAGCTTTAGCGCTCATATTTTTTCATTCAACAAGTAATTTTGCTTGTTTCAAGACATAGTGCTAAAAACAAGCAAAATTATCTGCTAATGGAGAATTTCCGTAACACTGTACTTCACATAACAGGAGGATAACAGAGAAGAAAATGCAATTACAGAAATTTCTGGATACATACGAATGAGATCTTAAGGTATATGGTGAAAAAAGTCTTTACTGACCGCCCACACACAGCCCACACACGACTCCAACACGTGTCATGTATGTTCCGCAGACACAAACCATTACAGCAGCTTATGTAAGTGCGCTCACACAGTAAAGGAAGTCTTAACTGGAGCCTAATTACAGCCATGCTGAGAAATTCAGAGCAAACATCAACAGTTCTCTTTAATTTTTTTAACACAGTTTTTGGACGACTTTAGGTGATGAACACGTGATCTGACACTTCACTTCTGTTCATTTTCAGCAGGGAGCAGTCCGGATTGTCTGGATTAGCTCGATTAGCAGTGCAACGCTGCAGCTATTTTTATCTAAAAATGCTTCTTGTTCAGCTGCCAAATTACTTAAGCTCATTGTTAGTGAGAACGGACGGCACACGTGGCTCTAGAATATCTCTTCTGATGCCAAGAGTGAAATCAGAGCTGGAGGAAATATTTTTTTTTAATGCGCCTCATATGTGAAATAATTATAATAAATTAATTAAATAATCAATCAAATACTTCAAATGAACTTGTCCATTAACTATTTTTAAAGGGCTACTTGATGATGTTTTTAGACAAATGTGAATGTTGGAATTTATTTACATTTGCATTTTACATAGTTTATCATTTGTCTGTTTTCCATGTGTATATTATTATTGCACTTTGTGTTTTTATCCTATTTCATCTTCTGTTTTTTTGTGTAGGTTCAATGTTTTATGAGGGTTTCTCTGAAAATGAGGCCTAAAAATCTCAACGGCTGGTGCCATCTGGATGAAATGAACACAAAAGACAGAACAACATCTGGAAACGCTTGGCTAGCAAGTAGTTTGGAAAGCAAGTGTGCTAACTAGTGCACTATTGTAGCTGAAGTTGTCAGGTAATGTAGCTGAAGTTTTTATGAGTTATAGATCACATTCCTTTGAAGAAACGTTATGTAACAGTTTAACTTAAAATAACAGCTTCAACATCATTTTGGTGCTGCACTGTCTTATAATAGTGAGATTTTCGGCTCTGTTGTTGCCACTCCAGGCAGGAACGCCTGCTATGGCGCTATGTAACTTTGGAGGAGCAGCACGAGATCTATCGCCAGAACTGTGCAACGGTTTATGGAAGTCATTATCCCTGTCTCGCTCGAGTTTTTTTTGGATGCCAAAAGTCATCCAACCTCAGACCTGTTTCAGGCCAGCCTGGAAAGAAATAAATTCAACCAAAAAGTTTGGTCAGTCTGTCAATCTCATGCTTAATAAGCCTTAAAGGTTTGCAGCCTCCTGCAATATTACTTTACCTTGTAAGTCGACACATTTCTTTGCCTGGGTTCGGCCAAATTCTGACTCCCTAGCAGAACCCGATGCTACAGATTGCGCTTGCGATTTCAATTGTTTAAACAAACAAACAACATCCAAGTGTAAACTGTAGCGTTCACATGTCTGCATGATGCATGTGCACATGAAGGGGATTTGGATTCTGTATCTTTCAGCTCCTCAACAAATTCACATGTACAGCTGTCCATGAGGGGGCGCTCAAAGCATGATTTGTATTTACAACAGTGATGTAAAAGTGAAATATACTCTGCAACCCTAGGGGGAGCCCATGGTCCAGAAAATAGCTATTCTCGCATAATGCTAATTTAAAACTTACTAAGCTTCTGCTAGGTTAGCTTTTATGCTAGCTAGCTAGCACAGTTGCTATACAAACTACTGACTTGCCAACTGTGTCAAGTTGTTTTGCCTCGCCTGTGTTCTGTCTGCAGGTTTTTTGTAATGAAATGCTTGTTATTTAAAGCCATGCGGAACCTCACAGATTTTTAGTTTTATTTTAGTACTGTGTAATGCAGCTTGGTTTGGGCCCCTGCCCCTTTTGTCCTTAGACTGTAAGTGCCTTCTTGGTTGGCTTGTATAACTGTTTGTGTTTTAAAGTGGCTTGTGCTGGAAGTAGAGCTTGTGAATTGGATTTTGTTTAATCAGCTCCATTGCTCTTGGTGCCCCAACACCCCCCCCACTGGTGCACCTATAGAGATTCCACTACAATCATCTTCGACCTGTCATGGATGCCCATGACAGCAGGGATGTAAGTGCTGCTGATAAAACACTGATAAGCCCTGATAATTCATTAAACCAAGTTTTAGTTATTGTAAGAAAGCAGCATTAATGCGAGGCTCTGTTTAGTTATTAAAGAGTTGTAAATAGGGGTGGGTTATATGGCAAAAATATAATATCATGACATTTGAAGTTGCATAATAGGTGACATTTTATTGTACTTTATTGTACTTCAGACCATAAAAATGTAAACAAACATACAACAGGGAGAATATGACATCGTAAACATGTACAGCTTAGAACTAAGACGTTAACTTAAAATGAGGAAAATTAAAAATACAAGTAAGTGCAGTTTGTGATTGATGGTGTGTGAGCTATTTCCATTGATGGATGAGCAGTCTCCAGCCCAACATGATAGCGGATGTAACCCATTCAGTACAGAGAGACGAATTGCTAAATTGTGTTTTTCAGGGTGGAAAAAAAAATAGGCAAATGCAAAAGGGGACTTCCTGGCAAACAATTCTCTGAATACACTTATGTCCCGTACTGTACTTTGGGGCAGCTCAATAGCATGTTTACCCTCGTCAGGGCACTTCCGCTTTTAAGGTTAACCTTATACAGTCCAGAGTATGTCCTGCACATTCTGGTAATCTTACGGTAAGTTAACCTAGTGTGAATATCAACTGACATGCTCTTTTAATTACCTAAGATGTTTTTTTTTGTAAACATGATTCCAAAATCTGTTTGCCTATACAGTTTTCAGGGAATTAATAGTGCTATACTTCTGTAATATCATTGAGTAGTATGATACTTCATGTCAAATTCAATAGCTTGAGATATGATATTTCATTTTTTAATGAGGTTTGATCAAAAAATACACAATACACAAAAAAGCTAAATTTCTACATTTAAAAACATGCAAAAAATAAGAATGCAGTTATTTTTATTCAATGTTTTAAGCACTGCACTGCACTAAACCTTGTTAAACCGGACTAATGAGGCTCTCTTTGTAATGAAACATGCAGTGCAGACAAAACCATATTGTGACGTCATTTATCATGACAATGATAAAATATTGTCACGTTGCCCACCCCTTGTTGCAAATCCAGTATTCATAGCTATTTGACAGAATAGTTGATAATCATCTGTTCCTGAACACTTAACCTGAGATTGAGTTTAAGCATGGGCAAGGCACAAAACACAGGGGATCCTGAGGGATCTTGGACTCCCTTAATTTACCCTTTGGACCCCCTGAATGTCTCAAAATCTAAATTCATGAGGGTTCTTGACAATAAACTTATGACATTATACCATTCGTCATAAGTTTATACGTTTATACCGTACCGTTCGAAAAAAAGACTCACAAATACAAGCTCAATGAAAACTCATTGTTTAGCTGCTCCTCTGACAGTTGGAGAGCTTCTGTCTTTGGTGTTCTTAGTTAACTAGAGCTGCAGCACTGCTCTGCCTCAAGGTGGCGTTGTAGCAGACTGGTTTGCACAGTTGGTCCTTCATAGTCTAAAAACTGTAACTCTGTCCGGATTCCTCTGAAAAACTTTACAATGTATATCTATAAATCTGAAAACTCGCCCAGCTTCCCAAGAGTTTGGTGTAAAGAGTGACTGATCCTCACTTCTCACACTGTAGACAGAAGAGGAGATGAGTAAGATCTCAGTTAATGTAAAGAAGGGTGCATTACCACACTAGAACAGAGCATTTACAGAACAACTGATAAACCAAACACATTGTTGCCATTAGTGCTGCTATGGTGAGTGAGTTAGCAGCCCTCCAATGCTGGAGCAGCCAGGAAACACAGGACCCCCTGAATACCAGATTTATTTCACACACTGAATATGGGTAATATTTTAGGCTAAAATCACCTATATCTACAATTGAAACTGAGTCTCATAATAGATTTGTCATATGATGTATATTAAACAAAGTTCAATTCCTGTTAATGAAGCACTTTTTTCGCTTCTTTCCTCCTGCAGCTAACAACAAAACTGAGCTAAATTTCTCTACTGAAAATCTCTCTGCTGTTTTCTGTTCGGAGAAGACAGAATTGCTAGAAACCAGAGTCATGGAAAAATCTTCTAGACGTTCTCGTGCATGAAACTACATGTCTACTCATCCACCTGCCAAAACAATCTGTCAGAGGAACCCTGACAGGACCCACCAGGGGAAAGTAAGCCCAGTTTCAAGCTCACATTCAGGTGCATTTGCATGTCACATGTTATGGAGGCAGCCTCGTGTAGAGGCAAGCTTTGCAAAACATGTCATCCATCCACGGGAGGGAAGAAAAGAAGACGGGCGGGTGAGAGCTGCTTTGCGGCTTTGCTGGAATTAACCGAGACAAAGAACATCTGCTAAATAAACAGTGGAGTGTTGTTCCAGCAACGATCACTGACCAAATCAGAAGCCATTAATCAGAGCACTCTACTTGCTGCCAGTCAAAAGTTTGGGGACATTAGCTTGTAATACCAAAATGCCTAAATGCTACTCAGTTTATCCCCTTTTTGTGATGTCAGCACCAAAATCTTTCAGGTGTTTAAACCACCTTTGACCAAATGGGTTTCAATGGGGTTCAATCATTATTTACACTAAATCTGCTCTTTATACTGAGGAAAACAGTTTGAATCAGTATTAGATTTGCCAAGGGACATTCTCTTGGTACAGGCGTCAACAGATGGCACAGGTACAGATAAAAATCTATGAAATAATATCCTGTTACTGTCCAAAGAAAATGTCCAAAATCTCCAAGATGATAACTTCACAATAGAGGGCAAAATGTCACCCCAAAACAGTTGAAGGTCATTCATAATGTGCCAAATGTTTTCAGTGGGTGACAGGTCTGGACTGCACACAGGCCAGTTTAGCACCCAGAATCTTACTACAAAGCACTGTCATTGTCTTGCTCACATAAGCAAGGTCTTGAAAAAAAGGTCCTGAAAAAGACGTCGTCTGGATGGCAGCATATGTTGCTTAAAAACCTGCATATATCATTCAGCATTAATGGTGCCTTCACAGATGTGCAAGTCACCCATGCCATATGCACTAATGCGCCCCCCCATACCATCACAGATGCTGGCTTATGTGCGCTAATAACAAATTGGATGGTCCCTCTTCTCTTTAGCGGAGGATGCAGCGTCCATAATTTTTAAAAAGAATTTCAAATTTTGAATCATCTGAACACTTTTCCACTTCACCTCAGTCCATCTTAAATGAATTTGGGCCCAGAGAAGGTGGTGGATCCATGTGGTTTCTTCTTTGCGTGGTGGAGTTTTAACTTGCATTTCTGGATGCAGTGTTTAACTGTGTTCACAGACAGTGGTTTTCGAAAGTGTTTCTGAGCCCATGCAGTGATTTCCACTACAGAATCATGTCTGTTTTTAATGCAGTGCTGCCTGAGGGCCTGAAGATCACGGCCAGCCAGTATTGGTTTTTGGCCTTGTCCCTTGTATATAGAGATTTTTCCAGATTCTCTGAATCTTTTAATAATATTATGTATGATAGTTGATGAAATCCAAAAGTTCTTTGGTATTTTATGTTAAAACAAACATTATCCTTGAGTTTTTGCACTATTTGCTTGTGCAGGCTTTTACAGAGTGGTGAATCCTCCCGTTCTTTACTTCTGAAAGACTCAGCTTCTCTGGGATGCACTTTTTATACTCTTTTATATTCTACTGCTGTCAGTGAACCTAATTAGTTGTGAGATGTTCCATCAGGTTTTTTTTTAATGATTACACAACTTTCCCAGTCTTCTTTTGCCCTGTCCCAACCTTTTTGAAACATGTGCTGGCATGAAAAATGAGCACATATTTGTCAAAAAATGATAAAATGTCTCACTTTGAATATTTGATTAGTTGCCTTTGTGTTTAATTAAATTCAATGTATGGTTTAAATGATTTGCATATATTTGCATTCTGTTTTTATTAACATTTTGCACAGCAATCCGACTTTTTTTAGAAATGAGTTTGAAGTAAAATATCTCATGTTTGGATAATTACTCAAAGTGAAAAGTGGTAAGTATGAACACACATGCACCAGATTTCACTGTAATGTTATAACAAAGGTCACATTACAGTCACCATGTGGTTATATGGGATGAAAAAGGCAGTTCAGTCTCATACAGTATACATCTGTTTATTATAAAATAAACTGAATCTATGGCTGTAAAAGTAAACAATGACTCTTACTGTGGTTTTACTGGCAGCATTTGCATAAAGATTTTAACTATTTACTTTCTTGCAAGATTACTGTGGAATTTACTTTGAGTACACTTTTAATATGATGATTGTTCAATGGTTCCTTAGTAAAAAATAATGGTTATATGTAGAACCATGAACACTCAAATAACCATTTGCATGCCTAATGGTTCTCTGTACGGAGAAATAATTTTTCAGATTGATGAAGATTTTGTTGTATATGGTTCTATATAGAATCTATACCACCTCTCTGAAAATGGTTCTGTATAAAACCAAAAAGGGTTCTGCTATTGTGACCATTTCAAGCTTGTAACAATAGAAGAACTCTTTTTGGTGCTATATAGAACCATGTACAACACATTCTCCAGCAATCTGAGAAGCGTTTTCATGATGTGAAGAACCCTTTAATCATGCAAAGGGTTTTTGAGTGTACATTTTCTTTGCTAAAGAACCCTTCAAGAACCATCTTTTTTGAGAGTGTAATTTAATAAAAATATCTTGTAACTTTCCAATGTTATCCAAAATAGCTACCTAGTACTATGAAGTTCGTACCACACCCTTACCTGGCTAATACCTAGAACTTAGAGGATTTTTTTTTTTTAAATAACGTAAAAAATGTAAGTAAGGTGTCTCCAAATGTGAGTGCATTGCATCAGTGCTCTGATTGACTTGCACTGTAAATGAATCAGTCACTTCATTGCAGAATGAATGTCCAAGATGAGCTGGTGCAGCATCTGAATGGAGCCCAGCAGTTCTAAGAAACAGTCCACATGTGTGGTTTATCTCAGGAGTTTGGCAGTCAGAAAAAAACATGACGCCATTAATTCAAACACCTACACATAAAGAGTGAATTGGTGCCAATAAAACCGTATCCCTCCACCGAGGGAGCGTATAAACCTGGAAAAGATTCTGATGATTAAAACTGCGAGCATGAAACCGCATATTTTATAGCTTTGAATGCGAACAAGCCCACCACGTTCGCCCAAAATCAGTTACGCCTGCTCCTTCACGGGCGCCTCATGCATGAGATTCAAACACGAGATTTGTTTACGTTCTCCAAAGCTACAAAAACTGCTGAGCTTATTAAACTGTCCGGTCTTTTCAGGGGGATTTGATGTCGAGTTGACTCTGAAGCGTTTTTAGCATTTTTATTCCAGTGTAGTTTTGGAGAACAGGGATTTGTGCTCATTTGTAGATGCTTTTTTTTCCCAAGGGCATCTACATCTAAATTGAAGTCACATGGTTGGAACAGTCCACTTGGCCTCGCTTCATGCAGCTGATGGGCATATGAGAGCACGGAGAAGAAAGCATTTCTTCAACTTCATTCTGTGAGGATCTTCTCATTATATTCTCTTTGATTTGACAATCCAGTGCAAGTAAAACAAAGCTCACTGGGACTCTGCAGTGGCTTCTAGAAACTCATTTCTGTTGAGCAGTGATCTGCATTTCATGGAAACATTCAGACAGTTATAATGAGAAAATGAGTTTTTCAAGTCAAAATATCTTTAAAAGCTGCCCTGTTTACTAAAACTGTTTACTCAGTGTGGAGGAAAACAACAAGCTTGTTAAATAAACAAATGATTCAGACAGAGAGCTAGCTAGATAGCTAGATAGACAGAAAGACAGACAAACAGATAGACAGACAAATAGATAGATAGATAGATAGACAGACAAACAGATAGATAGATAGATCGATAGACAGACAGACAGACAGACAAAGACAGACAGACAGGATGACAGAATGACAGATAGATAGAGTTTTCACTGTTTAAAGAGTAATTCAGTCCAAGTTGCAAAAAAACCCATAACCCAAAACATTCAAACTGCCGCAGAGCACAAAGACTACGGCAGCACCACTGTTAGACATGAGTGGGCATGTTCACAGTAGAGGGTACGCTCGTGACGTCACAGTCGGCGGTCACGCCCACTGAGTGGCAGTGTTAGTGACAGCGTTCAGTGAATGGACAGAAATATAAAAACATCTAAAACAAGCATTTTAGCAAGAATTCTGAGTGATCTTTATACTGACAAAAGGCCAAAAGCTGAAGGAAGGAGAAGCACTGACATGGTAATGGCAACGGTGTGTCATCGCGTATCCTCACTCCGCACATACTGCAAACATCAGTGCTGCCACAGAGATATATGTCACTAAGTGGCAGTGTTGGCTATGAAAAAAGTAGGCCTAGTTAGCTTACAGCTTTCCAAATAAAAGTTGTAAAAAAAATATATATATATAAATATTTGTGCATATCTGTTGACATACAACCACAATATGTATTGTTTTCACCAACAAATCCCACCTTGAAGTACGACCACACTGCAAAAAATGGTATGTTAGCAAGTGTAAACATGGTGGTGTGTAGTGATGTCAATGCATATCCTCTATGGATGTAATGATGATTGTGGTGTTCATTTTGAATGAAGCATGTGATGTATATATCAATACGTGTTCCATATTATGTCGTCCAGCCCTGTCTGAAGCTGATATAGATGATGCACTTATTAATCTCCATTCTGCTTTATTAATTTGTTAAGCTTGTTTATGTAGATCTAGACGCAGATTCCTAAGCAGTAATACATCGTACGGTTCTCGTTTAATAATAATTCACTGTTCTCTCTTTTCCCAACAGAACCGCATGGCTGTTTGTGAGTAAGTGCTCCTGTTTAACCCCAGAAGGCTCGATAGATCCTCCCTGATGTGAACTTCGTGTCAGGTCAGTCCATCCAACACAAACACCGCAAGCTCATCCTAAACAGAGCGCTTCCAAACAAACTCAAACAACTGTAAAACTGCCTCAGCTTGGCTCCCCGCGGCCAGAGACTGTCCAAACCCGCAAATGCATTAGCTACCGAATATTCCAGGCCATTTGGGCTGTACATCAATAGCAGCTTCAATCGCTCTCCTGAGGATCTGCGTCTGTCCGGCTGTTCAAACAAGTGAACAGCACGGTTTCACAAAAACATCAGGAACTAACATTTAGGATAATATTTCTGCTGTTATGCTTTTGGGAAGTTATCAATAAGACAAACTGCCAATAAGATTGAAGTCTTTTTAACCCCTTGAAGTCTAAAGGTCGTCCACAGTTCATTTTTAGTAATACAGAATTATATACTAGTTTTATTATAGATATTGAATAATTCATAGTGAATACTAAATAATTTGTAAAAAGTATTGAATATTTAATAGTAGTTAATAAATCATACAGAGTAGAGTAGATTTAATTGTAATTACTGAATAATTCATAGAGAATAGTAAACAATTCATATAGAAAAATTAATTCATAGTAGATGCTGAATAATTCATAGTAGACACTGAATAATTTATAGTTGATGCTGAATTATTCATAGTAGTTACTGAATAATTCATAGTAGACACTGAATAATTCATAGTTGATGCTGAATAATTCATAGTAGAGACTGAATAATTCATAGTAGATGCTGAAAAACTCATAGTAGTTACTGAATATTTCACAGTACACACTGAATAACTAATATTTGTTATGGATTAGTTAATATTTGATACTAATAATTCATAGTAGAAACTAAATAATACATAGTAGATACTGAATAATTCATAGTAGATGCTGAATTCATAGTTGTAACTGCATAATCGCTGTATATAACAGTATAGTATTTGTAATTAAATATTGGCCAAATTCTCCAACACACGGTTTAAAGCTGTTCACTGTTGATGTGTTATAATATCTAATATCTTTTGATTTCATCATATCATCTTATCATCTGGTCCTGATCCTAAATCTAACCCTCACGCTGTTCAGAATTACCTGCGTTTCTGCATAGTTTTTTGAGAATTCCTAGATTCACTGTAAGAAATAAAGTCCAGATCCAGTCCTTTTGGCGCTCAGTGTTTCAGGCCTCTGTGTTAAACATGTGTCTGCTGCAGGTAAATGGGGTTCAGGATGGTGTAGTGTAACCTGGCATGGCTTAAACTCTCAGGGGAGCTGCTGGCAGTGTCCCACCTGCCCTCATTAGAACCTCATTACCTCTCATTACCGCTGCAGCACGCTACGCTGTGTGAGCACACATCTACAGAGAGGAACCTTTAATTCAGGCTCAATGGGAAACCTGAGACACCTCATGAATAATAATAGCAGACATCATTGTATAGGAGGAAAATAGCACTGTCCATCTGCCTCCATACGGGAGAGCATCGGCGCAATTTGAAGAGTCCTACTCGCTTTCCCTGTACGCTGGGCTAACAGCAGCCGCAGGCCGTCACCGAGACCACGGGTTGAACTCTGCATGCGACTTTCTACATAGAGCTGGGACAAAGGTTGATGGCAGCTTATCTTCTTTGAAGTTCTCCAGCAAATGTTTTTTTTACTGTTGCTTTTCAATTAAGCAAGAAAAATCAGTCACACTACTGCACGAAAAGAAAAGATGGTTCTTTAAGGGTTCTTTGCAGAACCATGAACACTCAAAAAACCATTTGCACGATTAAAGGGTTCTTTGCATCATGAAACACATTCTCCATTGTTTGAATGCAAAGCACCATTTATGCATATTGGACTCATAGCTCTAAATAAAAACATTGCCTATACCAAAGAACCCTTAAAGAACCATCTTTTTTCAGAAGGTATATAGAACCATTTGCATGCTTAAGGGTTCTTAGGGTGGTGAAATAGTTCTTCAGGTCGATGGTGAATGTCTTTTTTTAGGGGTTCAATATAGCACCTAAAAGGGTTCTGCTCTTGTGACAATGTCAAGCTTGTAACAATAGCAGAACTTTTTTGGTGCAATATAGAACCATATACAACACATTCACGATCAATCTTAGGAACATTTCACCATGTCAAGAACTATTTAAGCATGTGGATGGTTCTATATATAATCTGAAGAAAAAAAAAATCGTTGGTTCTTTGGTAATGAACCATGGACATTTAAAAAAAAAACATTTGCATGCTTAAATGGTCCTTTGCATGATAAAATGGTTCTTCCAATTGATGGAGGATGTGTTATATATGGTTCTATAAATAACCTTTTCGTTCTATATAGCATGAAAAAGGGCTTATAATGTAACAATAGTAGAACCCTTTTTGGACATAGAACCATGCACAACACATTCTCCATCAAGAGACTGAACCATTTCACCATGTAAAGAAACATTTAAGTATGAAAATGCTTCTATAAAGAACTCAAAATTCTCTCTATTCTGTCTCTTTTGGTCCAACAGTGGTTTAAAGTGTGACATCACAAGAAGGGCATGGCTTTTGGCTTTCCTCCTGAGATAGGGCTTTTAGCAAAAATGTCAAGATTTAAAAGCTATTTATTGAGAAGTTTTAGGCATTGCAAACTGCTGGTTTATTAAAACCATTTTGAGAAGTGTGCATGTGTACGTGTTAGCGGGAAAAAAGACACCATCATCAGTTTTTACAGGACAGAAATCCCCATAAACACTGCGCTCACTGCCGCTCACGGCTGTGCAGACGCTTTATACTTTGCAGATGTTGGCTGAATTGTTCTTAGCCTGTTCGCTGGGGCTTTACTGTCTTAGGAGGCCGAACCGTCAAGCCAGACTTGGACTAATTTATTTCTTTTCACTTGCACAGGAAACGCTGTGATTGTGAATCTATGAAAGCGCTTTGCTTGGATGGTCCACTAAATGCTCCTGTTGTTGACATTACTGAGTGTCTTTCAATGTAACCTCATTTTAAACCTTAAACCTTAAACCTTAAACCCTAAACCATAAACCCAATTGTTAACCCTAACCCTTTACAACACACTCACCATTGTGGAACTAATGTTTGGCGTCAGTTTGCGTCCAGCTGGATTTATGGCCATAATAAGATATCCATAAAAATATAGGTGCCAAAAAGGCATCTTTATATTGTTCAGAGCTCCTCAGTAACAGCAGTCCTGCTCTAATCCACATCTCAGTAACGTTATAATAAAAACGGGTACCTGTTCAAATTGTACCGTTCCACCTTACATGGTGCAGCAGTTACATTTCTATAAAGCTGAAGTCAACTTCTTTGCCAGTTTCTTGTTCGAAATTTCCCGTTCCACCTTAAATGGTGAAACAGTTACATTCTGACTCCTCAGATTTTACGTTTCACCTTATATATGGTGCAATGGTCGTATCTTTAGCTTCATCTTTTCAGCAATCTCAACGGGTGGCGTTTGGTAAGATGAATAAACCCACTTTACTAGCCTAATGCTAGTCTGTATATCATTCAGCTGCACAGCATGTTGTTAATGGTCGGTTATTGTTCAGTGTGGTGCCTGTCGCATAATGATGATGTAAACGTCCGCAATGATGTTTGGATCTAGGCTATTTGCGTTAATTTAGGGAAATTATACAGATGTTTTATCACGCACAGATTACAGATTACATTAGCAGAACTCCGATGAAACTAATCCAGCCCCAATAGGGTTAAACAGAAAACAAATAAAATAGGTGAGTGGACTTCAAATGCTTTTATGTTGTACATTATATTATATTTTGCTGCTAAACAACTAAAAAAATACAGAATTTAAAAAGTTGTGTATGGTATGTAGTATAAAGTATGCTCTCTCATTGGGTGGCGTTAAGGTAACTTTCTGGCAGGCCAAATCAAACATCCTAACTAGCCAACTCTGGGCAGTCCTGCCATAGAACAACCACTTTCGGTTCCTTAAAAGCCTTTCAAAAGGTGGTTGATTAGAGCAGCGTTTTTGTAAATTAGAAGTGTGAGTGTGAAGAACAATTTTAAAGTTTCAAGAGCCTCCACATAATGCAAAATTCATACATTCATACAAAGAACTATTTGAGCATGAAATCATTCTACCTAGAACTCATGGTTCTAAATAACCCTTTACTAAGGAACTCTTGTGGAACCCTCTTTTTGAAGAGTGCAGAAAAGTTGAACTTTCAAATGCTTAAAGAATCGCTTAATGTGGTTTGGAAGAACCTTCAATAATTGGTCTAGTAACAATAGCCGAACAAATTTTGATGCTATGTAGAGCTGTTCTTTAAATGTTCTTTAATGATCCATGCACAATAGGTTTTCCATCATATAGAAGAACCATTTAACTATGCAAGGAACTAATCATTTTGTCACAATTACAAATGCTTTTATGAAAGGGTTAAGAACGTTTACATTATTTCATACACTCCTAAAAAAGATGGTTCTTCAAGAAGTCTTTATTAAATGGAATGATTCTATATAGAACCATGAACACTCAGAGAACAATGTGCATGCTTAAATGGTTCTTTGGATGGTGAAATGGTTCTTTAGACAGATGGAGATACTGTTGTATGTGGTTCTATATAGCATCAAAAAAACATTCTTCTATTGTTACAAGCTTGGCATTGCAACACCAGAACCCTTTTTGGTGCTACATAGAACCCTTTTCAAAAGGTTCCATAAAGAAATATACACAACACATTCTGTATCATTCTGAAGAATTATTTCCCCGTGCAAAGAACCCTTTAAGCATGCACATTGTTCTCTGAGTGTTCATGGTTCTATGGTTCTTTGAGTGACAAGACAATAGTTGAACTTTAGTATAGAACCATTGCTTTACTAACAAAATAAACCCTTAAAGGAACCATCTTTTTAAAGAGTGTACCTTTAAGAGGTTCCTCACAGTTACAAAGCATCTTTTGGGAACCAGAATTGGTTCTTGTATGCTCAAAGAACCCATTGTTTTTTTTAAGAATGTACTCATTCACAGGTGTCGGGTCAACACTGGGGATTTTTCACCAGACAGTTTGTTTACAGGTTGATCCTTTGCCCAGCTGAGCTTCAGGGCACCATCAGGATGAAGTGAGTCTGAATTTTTTCCTCCTTCGTTGCTGGTGTTGGGTTCTGCCTGCTGCTCGGTGTCTGACACGCTAACCACACTAACCCCGCCCAGATGAAAATGATAAAAGTCTGTAACGTGTCCCGTGTCTGCAGGAGGAACAAGGCAGCGCTAGCAAGCCCCTCTGGTTGTGTAACATGAGCAGCTTATGGAGGAGATGGAGAGAGAGAGAGAGAGAGAGAGAGAGAGAGAGACGGGGGGTTGAGGAAAGTGAGAGAAAGCGAGAGCTGATGTTTCAGGGGTTTCTCCCTTGGGGGCAAAAAGCAGAGGGACAAAAAAGTTTCTGAGAAGGCTGAGAGGCTGAAACGCTCCTCTCTTCACCTGCGGACAGTTTGCAGGTTTGAGTCTGTGCCCCTTTTTTTGTTTTGTTTTGGTTTCGATGTCAAAATTTGACAAACAGTTCAAAAATGCTATAGAACCACTTTCCTTCCACAAAACAAGACACAACAACTTCATCAAATTCAAATTATAACAGGACTGCACTGTGTGCACTTCCCACAGCAGAATGTCTCACATTTCCTTGGATAATTTCTCCCAGAACTTTTGAGAAGAAGATCCCCCCTTCACCTTTGCGGACCATCTCCGCTCTGAGCGCACATGTACAGCAGCAGGGCTCGAATATTTGAGGGAGTTTTCATGAGACCGCAGATTATTCTTGTCTAAACCACAGGATTTTATTCAAATTACTCAAATAAACACACTTAAAAACTGCTTGTCGTTCCTTTTTTTTCCAGACGTTCCTCGTCATATGTTTATACATTCGTATGTTCAGCTGCTCATATCAGATGTTTCTCATCTATGAATGTTTGGCGGTTTTGGGAACGCTGTCAACTTTTTCCTTCCACCGACTCATTGTGTGGTTTATCAACTTTTCAGCATCACTTTCAGAACAAAACTTTGTCATTTTATACATTTGTAACACAGTTTTCAAAACACTTGATGCCCTTTACATCAAAATGACTCAAATTACTTACAGTAAAACACTGTTACTTTAACTAATTCCAGAAGTTAAGAACATTTTACCCCTTCTTTTGTAAAGACACTTTGGGAATACCAAGTTTTGTTCTAATGGTGATCATGTAGACAACTATAATAGTTGCAGGGTTTGCACTCTTGCTGCATCTCAGGTCTTCCTGATAACGCAATATGTGTTCAGGTTAGAGAGCACATGTTTTGCCTTGACAGGTACGTCCCAACATGAATATGCGCACATAACCTGAAACGTTCCACCCGTACGCAGATCAGCACCCTTTCACTCACCTTTGGAACCCTTGTCCTCTTCCTCTCCCTCAGAGTTCTTCGTCTCTCACCACAAAAAAGGTCCCAAAACCCAAAGTTGGTGGTAGTCCAGCTCTCTCGCAGGTTTTTTTTTTATCCCAGAAAGCCGTATCCCGTCAGCTCTTTTAAGGATGACTTATCCAGGTTGTGTGCCGCTCACCCCGCTCTACTCCCACTCTCCCCTGTAGGAAAATTGATTGTTCTGAAAGTTTTTGAGTCCCACAGTTGTTTCCCTCAGCTTCCCCAGGGTTATCCAGCAGGTCCTAGTGCCTCCCTCCCTCCCTCCCTCCCTCTGTCTCTCTCTCTCACTCTCTCTCTCTCTCTCTCTCTCTCTCTCTCTCTCTCTCTCTCTCTTCCTCTCTCGCCCAGCCCCACCTTCCTCTCCGCTTTATAGGCTGTAAAAGCCAGTGGTGTGGAGCCAAGGATAGTGGAGGGAAGGGGAGCTTCGTTTAGGTTTGACTCAAGGGGTGATTCATGGGATTGATGCACTTGACATTTCCCACTGAGTGACCGATGTCGTTACACCTGCACTAGCTTGGGTTAACCTAAGTGGTTTTCCTGAGGACTGAAATGCAAAGTAGTTGGTCATACATGAACAGGAACAACTGGGAAATTGGGCAGTTATAAGAAGTCCTTGGATTAAGAACTTTTGTTGTTTGCATGTTTTTACACTGTTTAACCCCCTGAAAGCCAAGTCTTAATATATACCAAGGCATTTTATTCAGTAACTACACTGTAATAATAATGGTTCTGTGCAGGTAGTTTTTTTGTTTATCAAGGTACAAACAGTATAAATGTTCCCTCAAAGGTTTTGAGGGCCAATTGTGCACCTTAAATAAGTTTTTCCAGGTAAAAAGTATATATTTGTACCTTTTCATAACCTAAAGTTTCAAAATAGAACAATAAAATAAAAATCTTGGAGACAAGACAGGGTGTGTGGAGTTAATAAACTTAGACAATATAATTTCTGGGGATTATGGTACAGTTATGTTCCCTTACTAAAGATACTGAGATGTACCCTTGAGTGTTCCACCCCAGTGACAAGAGTGACAGTTTACTACCTGAGAGTGTTCAGGGGCTTCAATGCAAAGTGTCTGAGCTATTCTTATCCTATAGAAGTGTATAATAAAACTTTGGGCCTGTGGTGGCCATTTTTATGGGGCCACGTGTATTTTTAATACTTTGTATTTTTTTAATTTAAAATACTCATCTCAGAATATTTTTTCTATTCCAAATACAATAACAAGTGACTATAAGGAGGAAACTGACTGTGTGTGTAAAAAAGAAAATCTTTGTAGTGAGTAATGTTGAACATGGACTGCAAATGTTACTGGTTTCTGCCAGAAAATTGCCAAATTGTGCTTAAGAGACCGCATAGTCTCTTTCTGTAGTGCCCTCTTAGAGGCCATTCCACGAGCAGAATGGAAATGGACTTATTTTTTATCAATATAATCAAATAGAACATTTTTACCTTTAAATCTGTTGTGATTCTGTTGAGCTGCTAGTGAGCAATGAGGGGTAAAAAGAGAAAAATAATTCACCCGTCTCCACAAAGACGGACAACTGAAGCTTTCTTCCCAATCCTGTACAATTCACACAGCATTGAAACACAATAATAACACTTTTATAAACTCTGTTTCACCTACAAATATGAAAATCCAACTAATGGGTTTCTGTAAATCATACAAATTTCCATCTAAATATGAACACTCAAAGAACGCTTTTGCATGATTAAAGGATTCTTTGTATCATGAAAGCGTTCTTCAGATTAAATATGCATGAATGTGCTATAGACGGTTCTATATTAAAGAATCTTTTCAAAAAAGGTTCTATATAGCACCCACAAGAGTTCTTTGCGTGTTCATAGTTGTACATAGAGCCATTTTCTTTACTAAAGAACCCTTGAAGCACCATCTTTTCTAGGAGTGTATAGTTCCCTTTAAATACATGTCCATACATTGTCCCCATTGTTTCACCACACCCAGCTGAACCAGGCCACTCTGCTCATATATCGCAGCACACAGCTTTCTGCATTTACTCTGCATTTCTCAACTGGGCAAGTTCACATTCACACTGAGCCTCTTTGTTCACTCAGAAACCCTTATTTGAGTTGCATTATGTGTGTCCGAAGTGTTAATGGTCAAATATAATATGAATTTTTATACTATTTCTAAAGCTTTCTTTATACTATTTCTAAAGCTACTATTTCTAACCTTGCGTTTCAAAACACATCTAGATTGCAATCATTGTAATCGATGCAAAGCTTAGAGATCAACGTTGACTATGAGAACTCAAATGTAGGTATATAAATTCAAGATGCTTTTCAGCATTAATTTCATGTAAAATTAAAGTGATTTCCTGCAGCAATTTCTCTGCGAATTTGTTGCTTATTTACAGCTGTATTATTAATACTGTATTATGCAATTAAAACACCATATTTCTAAAGACTATACAGTTTAGATTAGCACATGCATGTACCTTCATGCATACCATTAAAAAAACTCAATCATGCAATGTCGAACTTTTTATCAACTACATACAATCAAACCAATCATTAAGACTACAGGGACGACAGCAGTAACCAAATATCTTTACAGGATGAGCTACACTCTTAAATAAGACGGTTCTGCAAGGGTTCTTTAGTAAAGACAATGGCTCTATATAGAACGATGAACGCTCAAAGAGCCATCTGCACGCCTAAATGAGTCTTTGTATGGTGAAAACATTCTTCAGATCAATGGAGAATGCGTCGTGTATGGTTCTAAAACCTTTCTGAAAAATGGTTCTATATAGCACCAGAGACCCTTTTTGGCACTATGTAGAACCATACACAATGCATTCTTTATCACATAACAAAGTCTTGACACTGTAATAATAGATGGAACCCTTTTGGGTGCTATGTAGAGCCATTTTCAAAAAGGTTCTATATAGAACCATCTACAGCACATCTACTAGAACTATACACAACACATTCTCCGTCAATCTGAAGAACAATTTCACCAAGCAGGGAACCATTTAAGCATGCAAATGGTTTATTTAGTGTTAATGGTTCTATATAGAACCACTGTCTTCACTAAAGAACCCTTGAAGAACCATCTTTTTTAAGAGTGTAGTTAATTGAAGCATGGTTAGAATAACAACAATGTGCAATGTATCTCTGTGAAATGAACCTTTAATTGACAAAAAGTAACAATGCTGCAAGGAATGCTGGGAAGCCCCGCCTCTGTTACTGCAATATTCAGAGTCAGGCTAAAAGATTGCACGAATGAAGGGCTGCTTTGCCAAAATGCTTTGCAAATAACAAGTGCAGCTAATTCATGCTACTTCTTTGACCTGTATCTCAGCATTATTACAGCAATCGGCTCTTAAGAATACACTGCGTTAAATTTGCATCAGTTCTTTGTTGTTCCATCAGTAAATTAAACACCTAATTTGACACCTCGTCTTTAAGACAGAACCGTGCTGTGTGGTCATGGAGCGAAGCCTTTAAAGAACATGTCCACTGCATGATCAACAGGCCATGCTTGTTATCAGACTAGCCTTTTAGCGGTGTCAAGTTAGAACGTGATCCTTCAGCTCTGAGGCCTATTGACCCTTCCAACTGGTCCTCGTCTGGGAGGGGGTCTCTGGAGGTCAAGCGTCCCCATATTTCAGGTTCTCCTGACAGTGTGTGAAGTGCCAGCTGGGGAGCGAGAGCTGCATTTTTTTTTTTTTTTTGGCCCAGTACTGAACCCTGACCACACAACTGCACTACACCCTTAAA
This sequence comes from Piaractus mesopotamicus, assembly GCA_023558415.1. NCBI lineage: Eukaryota > Metazoa > Chordata > Actinopteri > Characiformes > Serrasalmidae > Piaractus > Piaractus mesopotamicus. The sequence continues at coordinate 46,078 of JAILXH010021452.1, read as the reverse complement.
AAGATGGTGCTTCGAGGGTTCTTTAGTGAAGAAAAGCACTCAGAACACTCAGAAAACCCTTTGCACGATTCAAGGTTCTTAAAGGGTTCTTTGGATTGATGCAAAATGTGCATGAACGTGCTAAAGATGGTTCTATATAGAACCTTTTTGAGAACCTTTTTTAGAACCATTTTAATCGCTAACCTTTTAAACGTGTTCTAGCTCCGTTCAGCTCATCCCCGCCACCTGGTGTGAGGTCCATCTCTGATGGAAAGGTCTCAAGCAGCAACTTTTATCTTGGCACAGAACCTGCGGTTACACATGCTAGCTCACTAAAGCGAGCCACCTATTCCTCGTTCTGGTTGGCTGCCGCTGCTTTGATCGCCTTGTTTGAACAGGAGCCACCATACCAAAGTTAAGTGGATGTGGGATTTCTGCAGAACGGCTTTGATAGTAAAGCCCTCTGTTCTCCCGTCTTACAGTACGCACGCTAATCTGCGCCGGCATTCATTTCCATCAAGATCTTCAGCGAAGGAAAGTGGTTGGACAGGTTGTCTTGAATAATGTGGGCTAGGTTGCTATAGCTGGAGGATATACGGGCCTGATTACACCCCATTCTCTCGACATGCCGACCAATGTTTACGTGACGGTTCGTTGGGTCTTCCTGAGTCCTATAGCGTTCACGGGTCTTTTAGCTGTAAACGCTCGATAGCAGCCATGCACTGTAACTCCTGCCGCTCTGTGGGCTGCGAACTGGAAGGCGGTGGGTGGAGCTGCCGGTGTGCGCTTGCTACGTCATCAGGGTGTGGTGATACCGAACCTGTGACTCAAAGCCAGCGGAGGAAGCCCCAGGTGTTTCTGATGTTTTCTGCTTCTCTTGGCTGGCACCGGGCCCAGACAGCTGGAGGTGGTGGAGTAAAGGTTTCTGAGGTTTTGTTGCTGCTCTGTGTGGATTTCTGAAGATTTGTGTGGCTTGAGCTTGAGGTCTAGTAGCACATATACAGACATAAACAAAACGTACAACCTACTGTCAACCTCACTTTAAGCCTTAGGCTGCTTTTCATGTTGTGAGTTGCATACAGCATCATTACGGGCAACTTGACAGCTACACAAAGCAACTCACAAACACATTTGCATTTTTCCATCTGTGACTGTCGTTATTTTTTCCAGTGAAATGATGTTGTTTCATTTGATAGCATTAATGCATCATGCAGCTCAAGTGCAAATTAGTTTCATGTATACTGCACGTTATACTTTTTTTTCTGGACATTATATTTTATGGTTGTTTTAGTAGATTTAATTATATATCCCCTGAAGACCCCTGCATTCGCATCATGCTTCTAACCTTTTCCTATTTGTTTCACCATCAAAAAATAACAAACATGGAAAACAAGCAAATTATTTGGTAAACCTTCTTATGAATACTGTCTATAACACATTCACAACATTTTATACTGCATCCCCAAAGTAATATACATGTGACTATAGTACTATATGAAAAAAGATTCATAGGATTTCAAAGCATCATATTTTTACAATCGTGAGGTGCCTAGGATCACATGCCAATTGAAAGAGGGGGTCATAAGGTTTCTGACGGCCACAGGAATATGGCTCCCTTCAGTCTGCGTGAAGATGGCGACCCCTGAACAGAAAGCGTTTTGTGTTCTCCACTTCAGTAAGAGTGAATTCATCATAACTGTGCAACGTGATTTTTGTCGGGAGTGAACCTCCAACAGCTCAGAGCGTTTGTCGTTGGTTCCACAACACTGGATGATCTCTGAAATCGCATCGAAAGAGCCGTGAGTACAGTGACACCCGGCATGCTCAATGGAGTGTGGGATAAATTTGACTATTGCGCTTATGTTGTCCGTACAGCTGGAGGAGGTTCATATTGAGCACTTGTAAAATTACATAATAAACGTTATGCTCACTTAAACCGTTTACAATTTACTGCATTGTTCTGTAATAATTTGCAAGCGAAATAAAGCATTTTGAAACAGAACTGCCTGTTCATAAACACAAGCTCAGTCAGACCAGCTTATACATTATATTTGTCTGGAATAATTAATATGTATCTATAGTATAGTTAATAATTGCTTGTAGATGTTTAAATCTGTATTGCAACATTTTTTGCTAAGGAATCACTTTGTAATACATTTGTATAATATTTATAGTCACATTTATAATGCCAAAGGGATGCATTATAACACTTTGTGAATGTTTATAGTTTCTTGTAAATATGGTATTCATAAAAAGTGTTACTATGTTTTTTTTTCTTTTTGTAAAACAAGCCTGCATACACAACAATAAACATCCCAGCAAATACATAAAGACTTTTCTGTTTTTATGCTTCTAAACTGTAAAACTTTTTGATCATTTTAATTTTCCTTATTTTGTTTCTTTTCTGCTTTTAAGTTGAATTCACATTTTTTAATATAAAAATGTAACTTTCTAACCTTGTTATTGATTGAAGTACTGTTGTTATTTATTTTATTTACTTGTCAGGTTTATTTTATTTGCTTGTCATTTTATTGTTTGATCTTTTTTTTTTTATTGTTTGTTTTCTTTCTGTTCCTATTTCTGTTGGTTATTGGCTTTTATAACTTTTTAAATTACAAAGCACTTTGAGCCGCTTTGTGTATGAAAGTGCAATATAGATTAAAAATATTTTTTCCATTATTCTATTACTACTACTCTTGTTCTCCTTCTTTATCTTCTTCTCTTTTGGCTTCTTTTTCTTCTTCTTCTTCTTCTTCTTCTTCTTCTTCTTCTTCTTCTTATTATTATATGGACATTATAGAGTGCTTTTTAAATGAAACAATAGAAGCCATATCGCCCCCTACAGTTCCCGTAGTGTATTACAGTCTGTCAGAATGACTGTGTGGATCATATGAACTTTATAGAGCACTTTCTAAAGGAAACAGCAGATGCCCCCTCATAGAGCTTTCATTGTGAGTGCATTAAAAATAAAACTCATCATCAAAGACAATTTTTTTTATTGACCACATTAAATTGGTGCAGCCCTAATAAAACAACAACATGCTTTTGTTAATATTTACTTGAGGTTTAAGAATTAAACCTAGTGAATTACACTTACGTTACATTTCTGTCTGTTTGCTTGATGCCAAAAATGTTTGTTTTCATTCAGAGCTTATTCGAACAGCTATTTGCCTGCTGGCTGTTTTGCCCGTTAGGTATCTCCTGGTTTGCTAGGCATGCTGTGAGTAGGTGTGACCTGATCAGAGCTTTCATCAGTACAGTGTGGAGATGTGCGTCAGACACTGCCGTTGCTATGGTTACAATTGCAAACACTGGAGAAAGTGTTTATGACACACCTTGAAAGATCCCGTGATGCCATGCAGGTTAACCTTGAGAATGAGGAGGTTTGTCTGGTAACAGCTGGTTTTCAGAGTGTTGTCTGTGCTTCGCAGGAAATAGTTTTTCTCTAATTTATGTGTTTAAAATGCAGAACTGTGTGAGTCAGGGCCCACCTTTCATTTATTGTATCTAACCAAAACAGCCATTAGGTACAAGTTGATTTTTTAGGAGATATTTGTAAGGAGATCAGATATCAAATAATCAATTTGCATGAAGAAGGAGAAAGATCAAATCAAACTGTAAAAAACAGGAGTTCCCAAAACTGGAATTCAAAAACTGGTTAAAAGCTTCAGAGAAAATGAAACTCCTAACAACCACCTGGAAGACCTGGTAGACACCAAAACTGACCCCATCAGATAAACAGCACTCAACTATTCTTTTGAATAGTTTATTTAAAATGTTTCATTTGGTTTTAAATTGTACCTTGTTAATGTGTGAGTAGCACTTTTATACTGTTGTTCTAAGCATGCGGTGTATAAAAACTTTCCTGAAGTAACCTACATTAACACTCTTTGAAAGTGATGACACATGCAGCATCTGCTCATGATGTCATCTCGTATCTTTTTGATCTCTTCTCATTCTGAAGATACAAAGGACTTCTTACTTCACTTTCAATCAAAAGTGTCTTCAAGAAGCTGAGCTGGAGGCCGAACAACAATAAAAAAAAAAAAAACAGGTCATGTGTAATTCACCGTTTTAACTGACCATGATTGCTGACCTATGCAGCACACCTCTATATAACCTTTTCCTCCTCCCTTTCCCATTCTGAAGGAAAGAATAAGCTTGCCGGACGTCATTGTTGAGTGATTCTGCTTGGCCTCCTACACTCATGGCTGACATCTGGCTGCCTCCTCTTCACTCATTCACTCCTCAGCTCCATCCTCCCACCGCACGGCGCTTCAGAGGACCGCTATTGTCCTGCCAAGGCCGGCTGAGCCGAGCAAACATCCACCCTCAGGACACTGAGGGACGGGCAGATGAGAGAGAGAGAGTAAACACGACCGCAGCACAAAAGAGAGACACACAAACGAGAAAATGAAAAGGAAATTTCCTGAAGAAGTCTGTGTTTTAATGACTTCTGTCATTTTTCCTGCTAATCAGTTAATACCCTTAACGTTGATTATTACTTTGGTGTTGTAAAGGTTCAAAGAAATTGATTTTGAATGATTTCAAAGAATGATTTAATGCTGAACTCTTACAAAGCCACATGAATGAAGATGTACTAACTGAATCAAAATGACACGTTTTTTCTGTTTCAAGTCATATTATACAAAAAATGTGGACATTTGACCATCGCTCCTATATCAGCTTGTCGGACGTCCCGTTCCAAACTATAGCCATTAATATGGAGTTAGTCCTCTTTTGCATCTATAACATCTTCCACTCTTCTGGGAAGCTTTCTACAAGATTTTCGAGTGTGTCTGTGGGAATGTTTGCTCGTTCATCCAGAGGAGCATTCGTGAGGTCAGACGCTGATGTTGGACGAGAGGGCCTGGCTCACAATCGACATTCCGGTTCATCCCAGGTGTTCCGTGGGGTTGAAGTCAGGGCTCTGTGCAGGCCACTGGAGTTCCTCCACACCAAACTCATCAAACCATGTCTTTATGGAGCTCGCTTTGTGCACAGGGGCTCAGTCATGCTGGAACAGGAAATGGTCTTCCATAAACTGCTGACACAAAGCTGGAAGCATATAATTCTGTTAAATGTCTTTGTATGCTGTAGCATGAACATCACACTGTGGCCCAAACCCTGAAAAACAGCCCCAGCCCATTATCCCTCTTCAGCCAAACTTTACTGTTGGCACTATGCATTCCGGTAGGTAGTGTTTTCTTGGCGTCCAACAAACCCAGATTCGTCCATCAGACTGCCAGATTGTGATTCATCTCTTCAGAGAACACATTTCCTCAGCTCCAGAGTCCAGTCGGGGTGTGCTTTACCCCATTTTTAGCCGGCGCTTGGCATTGCACGTCACGATCTTAGACTTGTGTACAGCTGCTCAGCCATGGAAACCCATTTCATGATGCTCATCATGCACAGTTCTTGAGCTGATTTTGCTCCCAGAGGCAGTTTGTAACTCTGAAGCAAGTGATGCCACAGGGGATAGGCCATTTTTACATACTACAGCACTCGGCAGTCCCGTTTTGTGAGTTTGCGTGATCTACCACTTTGTGGCTGAGCTGTTGTTTCTCTTAGATGGTTCTATCTCACAATGGAAATCTCATTTAACTCCTTCAATGTCCAGTGTCCACACCTAAATGAACATCTACTACTAAACTGTTCATAATGAATGAACAAAAGAACTGATGTTCTGGACGCAGCTGTAGATTACAGTAGAGAACCACTGCGGTCGAAGTGAAAACCTCAAATTATTCCAGCGGAAATAAAATCATCTTTATGTTTATACAGAAGAAGCTACATAAATGACGTTGGTTTATTCAAGTGTGATTGGCAGTTGATTACGAGTCTTCTTTTATCCGTAATTGATCGACTTGCATAAAGTGAAAATTTGGGCGATTATTGGCGGTTATTCCGTGAGTTTTTGTGTGTGTGAGTCAAGCACAGAGCTGCTATTCAGACGTATTTAATTATATAGAAACAGACGAGCAGAGTCAAAGTGACAGCAATTAGATACATTCCTGAAATGCCAGCTCAACCCACAATCCTCCGCTGCATATAGGGAGTTCTTATTCACACTGCTTTACCCCGAGCTCTGAATGAGGACGGAAAAAAAAGACTTTCACTCCGTTGCTCATAGCAGTTTTCTGATGTCATGAGATGAAGATTACAGGCTGACATTTAGAGCACTTACAGACCTCTTTACATTTCTGCTATACAATAGCAGTCAAAAGTTTGGACACACCTAATCATGAAGGGTTTTTTTTCCCTTGTTTCAGTATAACAGTAGCTGCATTCCCAGGCTGTGGAAATGGAAATGTCATTAACCCTGTCTTACCTGCAGTTGAATAAAGAAATAACTGATTAAGTGGCACAGACTAGCTGCAACCAAGAGCCAAAAAATCTAAAGCCCTAGTATGTAACCTTGGTGCACTAATGTACTCAGATCTCAGTTTTAGCAGTCATGTTACTAAATCAGCATTTTATCACCAACAAGATCAGAGATGTTCTGACTAAAGCAGACCTGGAGAAACTCATCCACACATCCACAACTTCTATCAAGATTGATCATTGTAATGGTCTCCAAACTGGACTCCCAAAAAAGACAATCAAACAGCTTCAACTCATTCAGAATGCAGCTGCCAGAGTCTCACTAGGAGTAAAAGAAGGAACACCCCCCCATTCTTAAATCCTTACACTGGACACCAGTCTGTTCCAGAATCGACTTTAAGGTGCTGTTACTGCTCTATAAATGTCTTAATGGTGCAGGAGCAGCATATTTATCTGATCTGCTGCAGAGATATGAGCTGAGCAGAACTCTTAGATCGTTAGGAACTAGTCAATTAGTCCTGCCAAAAGTGAAGATTTAACATGGAGACCCAGTGTTTAGCTACTATGCTGCTCTTAAATGAACCCAGTTGACAGAGAGCATTAGAAGAGCCCCAACACTGAACACTTTTAAATCAGCCTGAAAGCATTCCTGTTTCAGCAGCTTTCAGCTCAGTTTAAACACTGTTAGCGTTTCTAGACTTTACTTCTGTAACAGCACTTTATTATCCAAATTTAAAGTCTAATTAGATTTTGAATGTAATGATTTTCTCTTAAATCTATTGTTTTAATCATGTTTTAATTATGTTTTTAATTTACGTTCTCCTTTACTTTTTTAATGACTGTGTTTTTTCTCATTTGTAAAGCACTTTGAATGACAGGAGTATGAAAGGCACTATATAAATACACCTGCCTTGCCTTCAGAACGGTTTTTACATTTTTGCAGTGTTTATCATTTTTGGATGTTGAAACAAACTGGAAAACCTGAGTGTGCACAATGTTAACATAATTGATTGTGTAATTACTATGTAATTAATGATGTAATTACATACAAATAAATATGTAATGTGGATGAAAGGTATAGCACAATGGCTCTGGACCTCTAAAGGTTCAGTTATTCAGAGTTTTTGAAGCATATCTGTAGAATGTGCTTATTCTAAAAGGAAAGCGATGATGTCATGAATCCAGGCGATACCGTGTCCTAGCAATCAGGCTAAAGATCAGCTAGGCCTCCAGGTAACGTCTCTGGATTTCAGACTGCATTTGATCTGCAGGCCAAAGAATTTTGCATAAAAGTTATGACTTTCCGGGATGAACCTTTTGTCCTGAGCGGCGCTGATAAAATCTTCAGTTCCTATCTCAGATACTCCGCGCAGAGAATTCCTCAAACTCTTACAGAGACGTTTCTTCTCAGAAAAAAGAAAGCAGAGCTCTAAGAGGAGCCAGAGTGTTTCGGACCCTGAAGAACGTCTCCCAAGGTCTAAAACGCTTTATAACGGCTGCCAATGAGACTGTTTTTTGGCATGAAGACACAAACTCTCAAACTCTTACAAACAAGAATAACATTTCCTGAGAAAGAGCAGTTGGTGGGTTGTGGCATCTTGGATGAATTTGGGTGCTGGGTCTGAGCCAAGAGAGGAAATAGCAGGCTGTGATCTAAAGCTCCTGTATGGGGTGTTATGACAACGCTAAGGTTTCAGCACATGTATGCAATCGAACCCATCCGTTAGGCATGTAGGCTGACCAGCTTCAGGTGTCCATAGCTGTAGACTGGGAGGTACGCAAGACCTACCTGAAATCTCTCAGAGCACAGCTGAAAATTTAGTTGTAGAAAAGAAGTTTAGCTAAAAAAAGCAGACACAAAAACATGGTTATTTTTTGCTGTTTAATCTGCTGTAATATAATTTCTCAACACTGTTGCTGCATTTATTAATGTATAAGAAATGTGACCTAACAAAGCCAAACATTCATAGATTTTTTCAGTTTTGCATCACAAACTACCCTTTTAAACATTGTGTGAATATGAAGTTGAAAACTGCCAGAAAGAATCACCAGCAAATCACTTCTAGATACTGAGATATAGGCTAATGGATACAAACAATCTAGTGTTAATGTGACTCTCACCTCAACCATCAAACAGTCATAAAGAAAACAGTGATTCTGTCTTTGTTCAACACTAAATGAACTCAAGAGACCTTTTCAGTCAGAGAAAAGGAGCCAAACTGAGGGAAAGTTGACAGATCAGCTTGTAGCTACATGGCTAACTTTAGCTGTTAGCTTGTTGTCCTCTTTATCTCTTATTTCTGCATTCCATTCTCTCCACTGTAATGACAATTTCAAGACAGTTACTACAGTAATGCAGCTAATGAATAATAATATGTTAATATGAATAATAATAGCCATTAGAGGCGGTGCATTACTGCAATTTTATCACAAAGGGTGTTCTTAGGCACGATGTGAAGCAGAAAAAAATTATTATTAATAATAATCGACACAAACAAGTATTCTGCCAAGAAATATAGTTCCCTTAGCTGATGTTGTTGCCAAGCAGCCATGGACCGCTGAATGAGGAGAAGTCATTAAAGTGACATTCTTTAGTGTTTTGTATTGCCCTTTTACAATAAATCTTATCATAAGTACTTTAATTCAAGCCTGTAATATTAATGTTGGAGTTGTTTAGCATGTTTGCTGTCTTTTAGCCTGTCAGCTAGCTGACAAGCCTAGTCCTAGTCAAGAACATAAGGTGCCAGCCACTCAGTTTAAACCAAAAGCTGGTTCTTAATTCGTCAGTACACTCGGTGGTCCATGCGAGCAGCATGAGAGTCAAAGATTATTCCATTAACAGCACAAGGATTTTTTGTGCCAATGGCACTGTAATGTGAGGCGGTCAAGGGTGTGCGTATATCATGGATTTTACAACAGCTTTGAATGTGGCACAGCCAATCAGATTTAAAGACCGGAGCTATCCACTTTATAATTCTAATTATTCTTTTACACAGGAAAATCATTCAAACACTGTAAGTATAAAAATGCTAAATATGTTCCAGAGTTCTATAAGAGCTCTATAAAAAAATGATTGTACACTATCTGAGCTGAGAGAAGTGGTCTGGACAGCCATCATCAGGTCTTGATCCTTCAGCAGATCAGAAAGATACACTGGAGCTCGACCATAAAGAGCGTTAACTGTTGTAAGCAAGATCTTATAGTTGATGTGGAACTTAACAGAAAGCCAGAGTAAACAGCATCAGCCTGGACAGATGTTCTTCTCCTGAAGAGCACACAGGCTGCTGCATTCTGAACTAGATGGAGCTGATTTAGAGAGACAGCAGAGCTACCAGCCAGGAACACGTTACAGTCTAATCTTGCAGTTATGAAAGCATGAACCGTTTTGCAGCATCTTGTAGGAACAGCATGTCTTATTTCGGACATTTCTCAAGCAAGAAAATGCAGTCTTACAGGTATCACTGATACAGAACTCAATTGATAAACCAGCTCAAAGAACTTTATGAGAATTTCATGGATATCACCAGTTTTAAATAACACTGACCTACTGCATGTTCAATTAAAAAGAGCATATTTAGTCCTGTTTACCTTGATTTAGTAGCACAGTGTGTGAAACGTCATCTAAAATCATTGAATTGATAGTTTTTGGCTAATATTTTATAATTGTGGCACTACTGCATCTGTTTCAACTGAACAGTTTTAAGAAGAAATACATTTTTTGATGTATTATGTATATAATTATCATGATGTTACACAAAATGTCATAATCGTGATGTTACATTTTTGCCTCATTGCCCAGCTCTGTGTAACTATGTCACTGAATCCGGCCGAGCTGAAACGTAAAACTGACTATCAACAACAAAAAAGTGAAAGGCAACTTCGTGTTTATAGATTCTGTATCAAAGGGGCTATAATTTAAGGAAGAACAGTTAAGGCCCTAAAACAGAGCCATGTGGGACACCATATTGCACTCTTCTATGTTCAGAAAACTCCCCATTTACAGTGAAAAGTTGGAAGCAGTCTGTCAAGTAAGACCTAAACCAAGCAAGAACTTGTCTGTCTAAGGCACAGCTGCCCAAATTGTGGCCCGTGAGGATGAATGATTTTGCACACCAGGATGTGATCCTAATCCCACCCCCTCACCCAATGTGAGGACAAACATTTTTATATTATAATTTATTAAATTCATATTTTAGCTTGTGAAATGTGTTTTTAAAGTATTTTAGTAACAAAATGTTATGTAATATTATAAAACACATTTGTTAAAACTTGAATTGAAACCTGAAATCTGATTTGAAACTTATTTTGTTTTGTTGTTTTGGCACTAGAAACATTAAACTTTGGTCCCCTTAAGACAAAATGTTTGGGACCCTCTACCCTAAACCCTCTACTTTTATAAGACTATGTATTAAAATATCATGGCTGACTGTATGAAAAGCTGTCCCTTTAAGAGTGAATCACTGGTAAGGGGTCAAATGATCTGGGTTTTTGCGTGTATTCTTTTAATCTTTTACACAAAATGAAACCTTCAAGTCATGCAGTCCTCTGTGAGCAGCTACTTGGCTAACGAGGCACTTTCTTAAATTGAGCAATTCTGAAAATTCTCACACAGCTGTATAACTCACGGGAGCACAGCTGGAGCAGCTTTGAAGCTGAAAACTGTTTGCATGACGTAAGATGCTGTTTTACACTCACAGTCTCACCGCTGCCACTGATGGATGCATCACAGAGAGCGACGGCCTGCAAACATGTCAGATCTATCAGAAACACTTTCAGACAGATTCAACATAAAGTCATAAAAGCGAAGCATGTGGTTTTGAAATTGAAGCTGCTGCATCATTAACTTTTAAACCACACAGTGAAAACAGCAGGAAATGTCTTTTACATGAAGACGCAACTTGATACCTTTATTAGGCTGATCAAGAACATTGTACAGGACCGCACAAAAAAATCAAAGACCCCCCTTCATTTATTTAATCTGCAGTCAAAACAATCATTAAGTACAAGTCATCTATTTCCCAGAATCAGAGAAAAGCAGAAAACAGAAAATGACACTTAATATACCAAGAGTATATGACTACATAAAGTTCCATAACACATTATAACACCTGTTTAGAAGAACATTGCACACACTGCTGTTGTATACTTTATGGAGCTTTATGCCAGGTGGTAACAGGCCTTAAGTGAAGTTAGGTTTCTTAGATGTCTTTTAACCCCTTAAATGGCTTAAAGGTTTTATTATACACTTCTATAACCTAAGAACAGTTCAGGCAGTTTGCACTGAACTCCCTGTAGTTGCTGTAATAAGCCTTAGTACGTGATAATCCTGGGGTGTTAAGGGGTTAAATATTAAGGACATTTCATTTCAATATATAATACATTACATATACGAGCAGTATAAGTGATCTTTTTACACTTTAAATGAAGTGAGACAGTCACATCTAACTGGTAATTACAGAACATACAACTTAGGAGTTTCTGTATTCAGTACTACATAACGTATTGTTAGAAATTAAACAATATAATATATATCTTCTCCCACAGTTTTTACAAGCAGAAGAAATTGTTTTCCAATAAATCTTGATGGGATGAACGCCGAGGTCTGTAATCATGCAGAAAATATACCAGAACCTTGTTAGAGATTGTGCATTGCTTATATTGTTATCCAACAATATTCTTCTTTTTATTATTTTTGTGCTGGATTTTTGTCCACTAACTTGCCCTGCAGTTTTGAGATATCGACAGAGTTCCAACTCCAGAATGTTCAGTCTAATCAGTAATGGTGGGCTTGTGTACAGCTTTTTGATCAGACATGTATTTTTTGTACAATTATTGTTTAAAGTATTAATCACCTAGGATACCATAGCAACCACCTAGCAACACCCCAGCAACCACTGGGGATACCATAGCAACCACCTAACAACACCCTAGCAACCACTTGGAATACCTTACCAAATGCATAGCAACACCTTATCAATCATTCGGGAAACCGTAGTAACCGCTTAACAACACCCTAGCAACCACCTGAAATACCTGCACACCCACATAGCAACACCCTATCAAACATCTGGGATACTACCGCAACTGCCTACCAACACCCTAACCACCACCTGGGATCCCATAGCAACCACCTGGAATCTCTTAGCAAACACATAGCAACACCCAATCTATCATTTGGGATACCAATCATTTGGGATACCTAACAAAACCCTAGCAACCCTGGGAAACCATAGTAACCGCTTTACAACTCCCTAGCAACCACCTGAAATACCTAAGCAGCCACATAGCAACATCCTGTCAACCACCTTGGATACTACAGCAACCGCCTAGCAACACCATAGCCACCACCTGGGCTACCATAGAAACCACCTAGCAAAACCATAGTGACCACCGGGAATACTTTAGCAAACACATAGCAACACACTATTAATCGTTTGGGATACCACAGCAGCCACCTAGCAACACCCTAACAACCACCTGGGTAACCATAGCTACTGCGTAGCAACACCCTATCAATCACCTGGGCTACCAAAGCAACCACTTAGCAACACCCTAGCAACCACCCGGGATACCATAGATATCACCTAGCTTCATACTTTTCTAGTTATAGTGTGTTTTAGTGCATGACAACATTCATTTTCACAGTGTTCTTATGAACAGATGTCATAACATATTACGAAACCTGACTTTATACAGTTATCTGCTCTGGCTTCATACCACATCAACCACCTGGCAACACCCTAGTAACCATCTGAGACACCATAACAACCACTTAGCAACACCCTAGAAACCACCTGATATACCCTAGCAGCCACACAGCAACACCCTATCAATCACCTAGGGATACCACAGCAACCGCCTGGGAAATCAGAAATACAGAATATCTTTGTTAGATTGATACAGTTCATTGAGTGAACTGCTTATTAAAGTACAGATGCTGACAGGGTGAAAATGGGCAGGTGAAGAGTAATTATGACATCTCATTTAAAGAGCAGTCTGCGGTAGAATATGAATATGGGCAGCAGAAATGGAGTCGCTTTTACTCAACTGACCATCCAGACTGAAAAAAACTGGAACATCTTCAGATATGAAGCAAGAAATGCCAAATTTCTTTATTTTTATTTCCATTCTGATTCCTGTAAATTGCGCCGGTGTGGTTCTCTGTCACACTGGATGATTTTCTCCATATTGGTCATGTTTGTTTAGGACGCAATTCTGTTATTCTTTGTCTATTTTGGGGCTGTACAGTAGGTTGATGGGAAACTCTGTGGACAGAGTAAAAGGTCCTCCGTGACTCTACAATACTCCAGGCAATCTTAGCAGCATCTTATGTCCAAGTACTGAAACTAGAAAGGATTATGAAGAAAAAATAATAATAGTTTTTGTGTTTTCTGTGCATGAAATATGGAAATATGGTCTAGGAGTGAATTTGGTAACATTTCCATTGAATCCTGTTTTCATCATGCCTTATAATGAAGAGCATAAGCCTGTATAATTGGTTTTAACTAGTTACAATTACATGCATAACACTTACAGAGTATATAACTTCATAAAATCATATCTGCTCAGAAGAACAGTGTGAACACTAATATTGTAATGCAATATTGCATATTGTAATGCAAGTTTTTAATGAGTCAGGTTTTTAAAATGTTTTTATTAAGAACATTTTGGTAAAACTTCCTATGAATTCTGTATTCATGATACATTATAAAAGCATTTATATTGTGTTACATGACATACCTCATAAAATCAGGCATGAGCTAGTACAATTGCTCTTATGTAGTCATAATTACATGCATAACACTTTATAAAGCAATAATATATTACTTCAAGTCAGGCTCCACAACACATTAAACAGTTTGAGAGAAAACTGGGCATGAAGCGAGCAAAGCAAGTTGAAAGGCATTGCGAATGTTAGCTATATTCCTAAACAAGGCAGCTGCCATTTACTGTTGTTATCTGCTAGCTAACATAAATAAGCTCTCAGTCAAATTCAATCAAACTCAATCAAATTCACACTACATATAAGGGTTATGCTTTTTTTAAGAATTTGAAGCAGTGCCAGGCCCTTTAAAAATTGGCTCTTGTTGTCTCACTCATATGCAAAATCTTTTCCAGTGTCCCAGAATTATATTACAACCCAACATATGTTGACATGGATGTACACTTGGGTCTGCAGTGATGCAGAAAATACACCAGGACCTTGTTTTAGTGCATTACAACATCACAACTTTATTATTATGAACAGATATAATGTTTTATGAAACCTGACATTATAAAGTTAAATACTCTTGCTTTACAAAGTGTTATGCATGTCTGTACAACTATTTTTAAGCAAGGTGCGAAATACAGGGGGTCCTGGGGGAAGAACAATGGGGTGGATTGTTATCTCTCAAGAAATCCTGGGAGATGGAGTCCATTGACTCAACAGAGCTGGCCGGTGGAGGAGCGAGTGTCACAAGTCGTGTCGTTGATGAGAAGCATGACAGAAAGTCTTGGCCACATTAGTTTTATCCAATTCCACCTACTTGTTAGGAGTCCCACACGATACCAGCAGCACTATGAGGATGAAGGCGAACACAGTCTTCCTCTGAGTCCTGTGAAGCTACACCACATCTTTTCAAACTGCACCATCATTGGAAGATGGAGCATTTGGAGGAGAATGCTGAGAGAGTTAGGCCAGTCATGCTGTCTTGGTCGCCCAGCCATGGACGGCTGTAGCATCACCAGTGATCAAACTTGCAACCTCCTGATGACAGAACCAATGCTTAGACAGCCAACGCTCATGTAGCAATTCTCACGTAGCAACGAGGTTTCGCTGAGCTAGTAGCAAATGAAAAAGGAAAAGAGAAAGACAGACAAACATTTGGAGACGAATGGACTTATTTGCATTTAAAAGCAGCGCAGTTGGTTTCCTGGTACGTTAAATCTGCAATGAGAGACTGTCAAACACTAACTAAAAAGGTGTGAAGATGACGTCGCTTCTCTCTTTAATTCCCGTTCCACCTTAAATGGTGCCGCATTTACATTCGGCGCCTCAGTCAGAATTTAAGGTGGAACGGGAAAGTTCGGCAAGAAGCTGGCGAATGAAAAGCAACTTCAGCCTCGTAAAACAGCCGAAAGTTGAGAGACATTTTACAAGAAACTAATCAACTTTTGAGGAAAAGTTTTCTGGCGGAGTTGGAAGAAAAGCGGCTAAAGCTTAAAGCAGAGCAGAGTAAGTCCGCATTTTCATATTGTTTATATTGTCTATACTAGGACATTAACACATACTGGACATAAATGTTGTGGCTGCCAAGGTGGTCTGATTTTTGTTGAAAGGACAAAATGGCTCTTCTTAACATTTGTGTTGTGAATCCTGATCTATTATGGCTTTAATGCATGTGTGTTTTTGTTATGTCCCGC